>NNCF01126330.1:492386-516233 GCA_002313205.1 Laupala kohalensis | reverse complement strand
TATATATATATATATATATATATATATATATATATATATATATATATATATATATATAATGAAGGATAATTTATTATAATTGGAAAGTTGAGTGGGGTATACTAATTTTTTGAGAAGCATATACCATAACAATAATACCTCGGTTTTCGTGGGTTGATTCGATTTTATCCAGTTTCTTTGGATTTTAGCAATGCGCTCTCGTAATCTTGCTGCTAATATTATGAAAACGATTATCGCAAACTTATTTGATGATGGCTGGCCCATTTAGAAAAAAAAATGAAGTCTAGACACACCGACTCTGAAGCTGATCCTGGTACCAAGAACGAATATGATCTCACCTAGGAGGTTATTAAATTTTCATTTATTATTTACATTCGTCTTATTTTTTACGCCGTCGTCACTTGATCAACTGACGACGGAGTAAGTCCACGTTGAAACATAGTGAGCTCTTCACAGAAATTAAAGATATTATTCTTCCATAAAAGGTCTTAAATTTTTAATTACTTATTTAATTAGATTACATAATGGACGTTAATAGTACTAGAATGAGACTGGTTCATATGGAAATTCTTGTCTCAGTTATCGTGAAAACTCTATCGGCTAAACCCGACACTTAATAAACCGGGACTGTATGAGTAAATAATATCTCGGTATAAATAAATGAATATTCCGGACAGCAATGATGATTTCTTGATACTTTAGGAGTGTAAGTGTTAAAAAAGAAAATTTATTCGTAGAGAGGAATATGAGTGAATCTTACCAAAATTGGGTACAATGTACTAGAAGTACATGCTGTATATATGTGAATAATACTCATACAGTTATAAAAAAAGAGAGTTTTTAGATTGCTATCACGTGTAAGAATTATTCATTTATGCAAACCTTTAATTACGCAAGTAAGTCATGACATATTATTAACATAAGATAATTACGCATGTAAGTTTATTCACATAAGATACATTGTTAACCAACAGCAGTGGTCAAGTGGCAACGTCTTCGCTTCCACGACACCGCTGAGCGGAAGACGCGAGTTACAACCGAACCAGGTGAGGTTTACTACGTATTCCAGACAAATTTTCGGTTCAATATTATAAATTCCCCAGCAACCCAACATCTCCCTTTTCAATTCCATCTTTGAAGTCAAATCTCATTTATTTCACAAAACAAAGAATAAAATGAAATATATAAGAATTTATACAAATGAAAAACGAAACAAAAAATTGTTTGATAACAGTACAGAAAACTGCACAAAACAATATCGATAAATATCGAGCTTTGGTGGTGACAAAAGAGACACATGGTTTGTTATTTAATTGATACTGTCTGCAATATTTTTTATAATATGCGTATTAACTGGTACATAATGATTTAAAAAAGAAAAAATTTCTCGACATGTGTGTTTTACGACAAGCAACCAAGTTTTGTGGCAAGGAAGTAAAAAAGGGGGAAAATATTTGTATAACAAGAGGAAACATCTAGATTAATAGAGACGAAAGAGAAATTTGAAATGTTGCGGTACTGTTATGCGTACCACGAAATATAACTGAAGATAATAATTGAAATATAATTGAAGAGGATAAAAGAGAGATTTTAACGTTGTCTATACTGTAAGATATGGTTTTGCTCATGAAAAATCCCTAAGTATATAACCCTGCAAGTTTCCATGATCTTTGATATCAAAAATGCAAACAAAATCTTTTTTATTCTTAAAATGTACTTATTTAAGGTGGTATTTAACTACATTGGTCATCCGCGACCTTAAAGGTACAACAGTTTGAATAAACTCAAAATAAAAAGAACAAAGGGAGAAAACATATTTTTCACGCGATATTTTACACCAATTTCAAGAGAGAAATCATTTGGAAGAGATAATATTCAAACGAATCCAATTTTGTATACTTATGTAGGAGCTGCGTCGTCTGGAGACATCGATTGCCTCATGCAACAATGCAAAACTATTTGTGTTAAAGTGAAATGAGAACATTATATTGCTTGTATGTGGGGTACGTTCACTAACATGAACATTATGAAAATTTTGATTCTAAAAGAGTGAAATAAGGTAAAATGTGACATTTTGAATTTTCGCTATTGTACTATATGTTACGAAAATACTGAGATATCATTGTTTGTGTGTGTGTGTGTGTAAACGTTGCCAATTTTAATATCAAGAAACGCGATTTTCTGTTTTTGGATATTTCATACGTACTAGATACGATTATTCCCGTTTAAATAAAGAACACTGAGAAATATTACAGCATCTTCGCCAAGGACGCGCAGCATTCTTCGCTGGTCCGCCTTGGCACTGGCATAGAACGCGGCAGTGGCACAGTGCCGTGTTCGCTCAACTTGGAATGACAATTTCCATTTCCATGAATATGCAAAGGTGTTCGCGAGACGGAAGGCATCTTAGGCGAAGGGCGGCAGTGGTTGCTGTAGCATTATAATCGGACAACTTGATAGTGATAGCGATGGGGACTGGTGAAGACAGTGGTAGTTGCAGCGATGATAAAATATTTAATGCTGATAGTAGTAGATACGGTGGTGGTAATGGCTACGTTGGTGAAAGTAGTTGACGAGGGCCTCATGGGCTTTTAATTTCTTCGGGATAAAGAAAAGACACGTTATGGTGATGAATAGGGTTATGGTTGCTATAGAAACACACGCTTAGTAATGAAGGGGAAGAGAAGAGGGTCAAAATGGCGGTGATTGTTGTGATACGTAAAATGGAACTTGGATGTTAGGTGCATTGTCGTATTTGAAATGGGGGTTTCCAGGATCAAGTCCCACCCTTAAAGAGTGAAAAAGAAAATATTTCGTAGAAAAATTAAAATGTGTTTGGTACATAGGCCTATTTTCTGTGCAAAAAAAAAATTACAGAGTTAAATTGTTCTCTTGTAATTGTTGAATCCGCCACTGGGTGCGGGGTTTTGGCATAGTTGAAAGAGACGACCTCACGAATATAATTAAATCAGTCAGAATGCAACGTCTCACGCTAATGGGGTCAAGTTTCCAGGAAGTACACGTCCTATTCTGTCGTCATTTGCAGGTGAGGTGAGTTCGAGATAGAAGGAAGGTGGAGGTACCTCTTTCGCAAACGAGAAGCAAGACACTTTGCAGAGTGTTTAGTGAAAGCATCACGAACTTTGCGATCCGTAGCGACAGAAAAGGATTGTTCGGTGGTTAAAATTTTCATTCGTTTACAACACAAAATACAACAAAATTAATTAAACAAATATTGTATGAAATTTGCTACAGAAAATACTTTTTTGCACGGTTTGAATCGAACATGAACAAATACACTATGTGAAATAATTGTTGTATTTAGCAAGTTTAAATTCGTTACCAATGGAACTTTGGTTTACATCTATTATAAAAGCAACCAACTTTTTATTTTGTTCTCTCTCTTCTGTTACGAAGTTATATATCATACTTTACATTCGACTTGCAAGAAACCTCAAAATAATCAACTGAAAATTGTGCAATAAATAGATATGGACACAAAAAAAATAGATATGGGCATAAAATTTTGTAAATTCACGTGAATTCACAATCTCATGATTTTTAAAATTCACGAGAGTAGAATTTTAAATAGTTAATTACAAAATTGAAATAGTTAACGCAAATATTAAAATTATATACAAGTATCAAATATACAGTTTCATGGTTGTATTTTATTTTAAGTTATTTAATAAGATGTTTTATTTTTCAGTCTTCAAACTATTGGTACCGGAAAATTTATTTCCTTCCCGTTCGGTTAAGAAATTGTTGAAAAATTCGTTTATTCAGAAATGTTCAAGAAAATCTAATTCACTGACTCCTTTTCTTTCATCCAGAAGCTATAAACACAACTTCCTTGTTGAACCCCTTTGATCCTGTATATAAGATCCTTCTTCACTCGAGTCTTATTCTTGCGGATGTAAAACCCTCGTTGATCCCACCACTTCCGTCCAATATAACGCCAGCGACTTCCCACAAATCCTCACATCCTGTCGCAGTAAAAAACAAAAGATGTAACATGAGAGAAGAGATGGTCTGTTTTCTACCATTGCTCTGGATACATGAAACATGTTCCAGTCAAAGTATCATTCCTTAAGGTTAATCTGTAGGATGAAATTCGTAACTTAATACTGCAAGAAGAGAATTTATGGATTCTATTTTTTTTTCCGAAGTAGATCCATGATCCATTCTGTTGTAAAAACCTTTTTAGGAGTATATTCGAAAAAAGTGACTGGAGAGATTGAACCGAATTTGAAGTAACAGGAATATTTTGTAGCATATATTTACATAATGTTCGTTACCTTTAATAACAACATTTATTATATATAGAGAGGATTACATTACCAAACTAGACGAAGAGGTACATCTTAGTTCAAAATAATTCAGGAATTTCCAATCACCCTGATGTAGTACGTCGAATTCAGGTTTAATCAAATCTGTAAATAAAACTATATTGCTCACACGACATTTTTTGGCTTAAAAAGAAACTTTTCTACCGTTGAAAACCTGGAACTGGCATAAAGTTTTCAGTTTAATTATTTCTCAAAGTATGACACTGTTTTGGAAAACATTTTTGTGTCTGCCAAAAACATATTAAATTACTCAGTGAACTATTTTTAATAAAAAAATAGGTCGTGTTATTTCGTGTATCTTTAATCATTGATATCTCAGACATGAGAAATATTCATCGAAACTTGTCATCGGAATATACTATTGACACCTAGAGAAATCAGGAGTTTGGAGAAGAAAGGTTGTGTGAAAAATGTGTTCTTAAAATAATGATATTTTATACTTTAATGTATTCAATAATGTATTTCTCATAAATATGAGAATCATTAATTAGGCGGGTGTCATGGGAAAATTTGACATCTTCAGAAGTATACAAGGCCCCGCCGGTGGCTAAGGGGTTAGTATGCTTGCTCACCAAGTCACTGCGGGTTCAATTCCAGGCGGGGCCAGAAAAAAAATTCACATTAATGTCCCAGTTCATATAGCTTTGATTAATGAAAAGTAAAACCACCTTCTATCCACCTACCACTACTCCTTCTAATACGAGTAGTAAAAGTTAGTGTTACTAACTACTTCACTAATACCTCCACGTGGGCAAAGTTGTTGGTAAACCTAACTAAAGTGCCCACCTACTAACATAACCCTACCTTCCACCTCCTATATGAGAAACATTATCGCCCCATGAAGATAAGCTTCAATAGCTCGCTACATTTCCCATTTACAAATACTACAAATTAAAAAAAAGTATTGAAGAAACGTCGAGTGATTGATATTATTATTCACTTGGTGTCGCTAAAATAAAAACTTTTCCAAATTGTTTTTGTCAATACAATTATTTTACTAATCCCATCTTACCCATCCTGGCCCGGGTTTTTCTCCGTTTTTCCTTCTGGTAGAGGCGGATTTATCATACAGGTTCTCTAGGCTTTGTCTAGGGGCGTGTTTATTGTAACAATAAATCGTAAATTTAGTGTTATTTCAATTCTTCTGATTTTTAAACACTATACTCAGAATAATCTATAGTTCGATAATAACTTTTACATGTAAATTTACAAACATATTTGCGTTAAATTACAAACATATTGACATTCTATTAGTATTATAACTCGCAGCCAACTTTTTATCTTATCTAGGAACTTTTGCTGAAATTTTGGAATCCGCCTCTGCCTTAGGGCCCTTGATCTGAATTGATGGGATGGTCCCTTGCTTGCTTCCGGAGAGTAAATTAGTTTTTTTTCCTCCACGTGGTCATACGCAGTTTGTACTGTTTTTTGACAATAAATTTATTATAATCCATATTCTTAAAGGACAGAAAAGGAAGAAGAAAGAGAGCCTTGCGTCCTTGGCTGTTGACACTGTGCGACATCTACCTCCCGCGCGACGCGACGCGACGTCTCGTCTTCGTCCACATCAGTGGAGAAGCGACGTCATCCACTGCTTCTTAAACCTTCCACGGCCGGTTACCCGCGTCCAAGCGATTGCCTCTAAGCTTGGTTACACGCAAACCTGGCATGAAGCCGACAAGTTACCCAAAGCTGGGAGCCACCCACAGTGTGACATCAACCTACGTCGATGGACTTGTCCTCCGTTGGGGAAGTGGAAGGGCAGAAGAGTGGAGAATACTATGGGAGGGGCTGAATATGAAATTTTATACCGTACGGGTATCAGCAACGCATGTCTGGTCGTCCAGACGGCGACTTCGTTTGCGCTTGGGGTCTATAGCCTAAAGAGATAATCAATGTTTGGACAACGAGATGTCGAAAATGGCAAGGACGTAACCAAGGGGGGGGGAGCAAGGGGTTACGAACGCCCCTTTTGTTTAAAAAAAGCATACCGAAAAATGAACATTTCCATGAGTTAAATCTAAATAAAGGAGTTGTAATCTAATGCGTGTATCAATGATTAGTATATAGTAATTTCATTATAATGTTCTTTGTCACACAACAATTAATTTGGGGCATCCTTCTATATGACATTTTCCATAAACAAATTTTATTTGCGATTTGTAACAATGTTTGGATTTTTGTTCAAGTCTTCATGAGACTAATAGATATTCACAAATTTAATGCATAGTTACATGACAAAAAAACAAACATTTTACGTGATGTACATAAAAAACTATTCCAAATTTTATAAATTCGAAAACGGATTCGGAGATATTATCTAAAGTTTATTAATGCTTATTTTAATTTTTTGTTTATGTTTATTTCGTACAGTTTTTTTTCTTTATAGTTTGTCAAATAATACACATAATAATAAAGTTTATTTTACCACTGCAGTATTAAGAGAATTAATAATTGTTTATTTTCATTTCCTGTTAAAAACTTATCTTTTCTATCATACAAATATTTTGTTTGTCCACTCCCCCTCCTTTACGACTGCTGTCCCTATCCTTTTTATTACACTTCATTTTAAATTAAACTTATTATTTTTTTGTTCTAAAAGCTTATTCTCTTAGCGAACATGAATAATACTCTCTTATCCAAATCACTTGTATTCTCTTCTCACTATTTAATATCGTTTCCAAAGATGACGGTATAATTTATTCCAAAATAACCGATAAATTAATTACTAAACCACTTCTTTTAATTTTAAATTCTGGTTAATTTCAATAGTTATTCCTGATTAATTATGTTATGTTGAATGAAAAGGGGAGTCGGGTCCGAGATTCGAACTCGGGACCATGAGCTTAACGCGCTCATGCGCTTACCAACTGAGTTTCCCGAGTTAGAATCTCGGTTCCGTCTCCCATTTTCATTCAACATAACATAATTAATCTGTTACCTGACGGTGAGGTTCGCCGTAATTTTAAGAGATTTCTATAAGTTACTGACTTGAAACTATCTAATACTTCACTCATGTTACATTTACTGACTGAATGGTACACAGTTCATTTTCAAGAGAATAGGCGTAAATGTTTTCGAGTGAAACGATGAATCGTATAATATTTCGAGTAGCATACAATACTGAAAACTGTATTATTTGTAGGTTTTCTTCGTAGTTTTTTATCTTTGAAATAATCAAATGTGAAAATTTAATATCACGAAAGTAGTGTAATATGGAAACTAACATATGATTTTAGAATATTACACAAGTACACAGGGTAACTCTGGGCACAATGAACCTGTACGGGTATGTAATAGATCATTCGATGTAATGAAATGTATCAAATAACGTGTATTTTTCTGTCAATAACTTCGTGAAATCAGGACCCTATGAAATAGGCGAGGTAATTGACAACAGGAGTCCTGCGAAAGATGAATCTGACTCAAATGTGTTTTCATTGCTTTTTCCTAGTTCAAGGGTGTATATACAACCAATATGGGTTGCGTTTGAACGGTTTATTTCCCTTCAGAAACAAATTTTTCTTGAAATATCCAGTGAAAGATAAATACATTGACTACAATTATTAACACTTACAATGGTTTAAACTTTTAAAGTGTATCACTCCAGACCACTAGAGTATTAAGAGTGGCATTATTTTTATTGTGTCGACGAAACAAGAATGTTAAAATACAATCCGGAATAGTATTGCAAAATAACAACCCGTTCACCGATGAGTACCTCTTCTCCAGTTTTTTACTTCTATCCTGTAGCATCCAATAAGTAACATGATGTAGGTCTTCAGACAAAATATGAAAATTTGTCATAACAAATTCATTGAATATTTTATAAATATAAAAATTAGATTTTGCTTTATGTCAAGAACTCTCATACAGGCACTTGTATGCAACACGTCCAACCCGCAGTTATCCCGCTCAGGGTACAAATTATGTGACGCATCCTTGGAGGGAAGAGCTAGTTAATACCATTAAATTTTGGTTCGGCGGGAAGTGGGTGTTATATCATGATCAGTTTTATAGGCGATGTTTTATGCCGCACTCTTCGTTCTTTAAGCTTGTCATTGTCTTCCTTATACTTGGTGAGAGAACAAAATCAAAGCAATGAGGAAACAAGTAAGTCATTGTATAAATATTTGTTCTCACATTTTCGTAAAAGCAAATAAAATTTCTTTACAGGAAGGGGAACTAGAGATAGTGTTACGAGAATAGTGCAAGGGGTGGTGTAAGAAGTATAATTGTAGATGCGTTGTGAAGGAGTGTGAGGATGTTAAAAATGGTATATTTCGCATTAAGTAATTTATGCACGGTCACTTAACTGGGCTATTATTACGCACTTTCCCTTTTATTATGTTTATTTTATAATAATGTACTCTTTCATAGTGAAAAATAGTGTAAAAATGGATTTCTGAAAGTGTAGACAGGCTGTGAATTTATTTATAAAAAAAACTTAAGTAAATTAATAGGTTTCAACTCTCTCATCATTTTAACTCGCAGTAGGTCCCACGTTCGTCGCAATTATCATCAGGCCGTTGACGATGTATTCTGTCTTCTTTAGTTTTCCTACGTTAACTGTTCCTGATAACTATTCGTTATTATATTAGCTCTCTTATTTTAGTATCAGTATTGATAATGAATAATGCGGTATTGATTTTTGTTTTTAGCAACGAAACATCATGATGACGCGGTGTGACAATTTATGCGAATTAAAATAACAAAACAAAAATTGAATCATGCTAAGGAATTGAACTCAGAATTTAAAACACTTCAAAATTATTATGCAGACAATTAAACAACATCACTAATAGCCCTTAAAGATCTACGGTTGTCTTATTCAATCCTTCCACCCCGTCGAATCCACTACACCAAAGCCAATCAAAAGCAGTGAACTTCAACTCGAGAAACTTCCGCATATCGACATAATCTCTCCTTGCTTCGTGGCCGCATGAAAGAGTGCACACGGCCAGTCAGCTGCGCATTCGCCCCGTCGCTTCTACGCATGCGTAGATCTCGCAACCTTCTCCTTCCGCCAAAGACATCCCTCTTTGCCACCCATCGGATTCCTCCGACGCCGCAATGTGGAAAAACGAAGGAGCGACGATCGAAAAGAGAAGAGAAGAAGTGGTGGAAGAGTGGTTCTGTGTGAGAGGCTTCCAGCAAAGTGACCAAAGCTGCTGGACGGACGGACGATGTTAATCAGTTTATCGACCTCTGCATCTCGAGCATTGAGGGTCGACTTCTGAGAGGGTCACTTGACATTGTGGCGCCCAGTGTTCGATTGCGTAATGGTTTGTTATTTATTATCGGAGGTGAGGAGATAGGGTTAGGAGGGAAAAATCATTGATGAAAAATGGTTAGAAGGGAAAACCATTGACAATATTCTGTGGTGCAAATGTCGAATGAGTCTTATATAAGAATGTTCTGTAATATGCCAGGAGACAGACTCAACTATAATATCTCACCTCTATCCACCCATTGACCTAATCGATTTCCTTAGATAGGGTATAAAGTTTTAAAATTGAGGCTATCTAAGGATATCGATTAGGTGAATGGGTGGATAGAGGTGAGTTACCTCAAGCAGAAAACATGAATGGACGAGATCAAGCGCTTCAGTGTGCTTCCTTTCAAGATGCATTGTCATCAAAAGGTCAACGCAGTCATCTCTTCACAGGTCCTTCAGATTACAGTGATCACGTGGTCACCATGCAACTACTACTTGGAATGGAGGTATACTAACTTATAACATTCCTACAATAAGAAGTATACATATTCCTTCAACTTCCGCATTGGTAACCTTACTCTTAAAGGATACGTACCTTATAACACCCATCCCAATATAACACGTTTCACAGTAAGCTCCAGTTTTTCATGATTATATAATAAGTCCACCAAAAATTCTGTTATGATCGACGCAACTAAAAATAGAAAGCATTGTGTTAAATTGAAAAAAAATGCTACATTTCATTTATTTTATTTTAAAAGGATTTCTTAAATTATTCATAAGTATTTTATCTATTACCTCATAATTCATCATTTTCAATTTATTTCTTGAAGAACGTAAAACTACCTCAACGTAATTAATCTGTAAAAATGTTATTTTTCTTGTTTTCTTTTCCTATCGTCAACTTTACAAGTGGAACATATTTTGTGAACTGACGTAATTTTCGATTAAATTAACTATATTCTTACGAAAATTGATAAAACATTCACCGAAAATTGTAAAAGTAAACGTTTATACTATTTTAATGAACCTTATCATATACAATTTTTAATCCCCAGCAAAAAATACGTAGCGTATGTTGGCAAACACTATGGACAGCCGCGAAAGAAGAAATAAACCTATATAAATTCATTATAATTTTGATTTCGTTAAGAAAAATGACTAGTTGAAGCCAAACATGCCACTAACACAAATTGACACGACTCGAAAATAATGACAAGTACTTATATGGAATTGACGTAGCACCGGACCGTAATTGCACCAGTGGAAACGAGCTATCTATTTCATATAGTCTATTTTTTATTGTTGTATTTGTAAATGGGAAATGTAGCGTGCTGTTGAAGTTTATCTAAATTGGTGGATTCGAGGTAGGAGGTGGGTGGTGGGGACTATTGTTAGTAGGTGGACCGCTTAGCTCGGTTTACTAACAACTTAACCCATGTGGAAGTGTTAGTATGAGTAGTTAGTAATTGTGAACGTTTACTTTACAGTAGTCACAGTTATATGAACTGGGGCATTAATGTGGAAAGACACAAATTTTTCCTGGCCCCGCGGGGAATTGAACCCGAAGTGACTTGGTGGTGAGCAAGAGTGCTAACTTCTTAGTCACCGGAGGGGCTACATAGTTATGAACGCACGATAAGAGAGGGAGAGATGGTTTCGAAAAATGAGGACAAGGGAATTAATTTATTTGAATAACTGCCCATTTTTAATTGAAAGCAAAAGTGAATATTCAAAATTTACGAATTGTATGTAACTGAAATTGTTACAATACGGAATGCAGCTAAAATGGAACGTAACAAGAAATTAAAAGAAAGAATATGAAACAAATACATATGTGAGTGGTAAAAAAACAAAACAAGAAAAGGGGATCAAACTAAATGAAGTGGAATAATTTTGTAGAGAAACTCCCGAGTGTACGTAACCCTGGTAAAGACATTGTTGTTGTAATGACAAGTACAGGAGCATGTTGAACAAGTGTACATTACAATAAATAAATAGCTAGGAATTATCACTATTTACATAATAAGACACATTTATGTCCTGTATCTTGGTTGTAGTAATGAACATTATTATAGTGGTAGTAACACTCTTTATCATACAAAAAAAAAAAATCGCAAATTCTAGACACTCGAAGGTAATATGATTAAGTCGCAGAAAACTTGAACAAGTTTGAAGGAATCGTGGCTTAACATCGTTTATATCCAATATCACAAAAAAGCAGAATAAAATTAATGGAAAATTAGCCGCATTTCTCTCCCCTCTATCCGATACGAGAGGGCACAGCCCTTACCAAGGGGAAGAATGGCTGCAGACATCGCTAAGTGGCTTTCAGAGCGATGACGCGCACATTCAAAGAAGCTGCGGGTGGGGGCGGTGGGGGTGGTGGAGGGGTTCTCTCGGAATGTGTCCTTCGGAATTAGGATCGTTCCTAAAGAGCTGCACTTGCAATTAGAGGGGTCGTCTTTTGGGGGAGGATAGGTTCCTTGATCTGGTACTGACGTTCGGGATATGATGGTTAGAGACAGATTTCAACGACGGATATCATGGAGAGGTCGCAATATCGCAATTCGTGACAGCATTAACAGGATATTTCTCAAGAGGGAGTAACGTAATATTGAATGACGTGTGAGTGAAAGAGGCTGATATCTCTTTGTTTCTCTGGAGAGTTATTTCCTTTCATCTTCAGGGGTTGTTGTAATTTTTGCCGGAGATGTGATGTATTGTTCCTTTATGATTTTTAGAATACTGAACACGAATCTGATGTTTACAAAAATTCAATAATAATAAATTTTATTGTCAAAAAAGTAGTACAAATTGCGTATGACCACATGGAGGACAATAAACTAATTTACTCTCCGGAAGCAAGCAAGGGACCATCCCATCAATTCCGATCAAGGGCCCTAAGGCAGAGACGGATTCAAAAATTTCAGCAAAAATTTCTAGATAAGATAAAAAGTTATCTGCAAGTTATAATACTAATAGAATGTCAATATGTTTGTAATTTAACACAAAAAATTTACATGTACAAATTATTATCGAACTATACATTATTCTGAGAATAGTGTTTAAAAATCATAAGAATTGAAATAACACTAAATTCACGGATTATTATTACAATAAACATGCCCCTTGACAAAGCCTAGAGAACCTGTATAAAATTGCGCCTCTACCCGAAGGAAAACAGGAGCAAAACCCGGGCGAGAATGGGGAAAAATAGAACCACTATTTTAGGATAATTATTCTACTTGTGAATAATCCATCAAATTGTAAAAATTCTAATTTAAAAAAAAGTAGAAACGTGTATTGAAAGTTCAGCATCCCAGTAAATCTATGAGTACGGAAAATCATCTCTCCAGAAAAATTACCATCTAGACCCCTTTTCTACAGCCCACATTCTTGGACTAATTCTTCTGTCATCTACCCTCTGCGGTAAATGACGATTTTCATCTCACGGATTACTCATTAAGTTATTAATAGAACATATGTTCATGTGTAATGTGAGAACGGGATAAGATATTATTAACTGGCGGACATTGTACACAAGAATACTATATACATAGGCATATGATTTTAAAATGTTTCGGGTTCAGATCTTTTGCGTACTTGCAACGATAATGAGCGGTTAAGTTTGCAATGTGTAGATAATCTTGTGAAGCACAACGTGTCCCAGAATTCTCAAGGAAATCACACAATTAAAAACAACTCACTGTTATTTAAATTGTTATTCATTAGTACAAGTTAAAATATTCTAAAATGTAATAATAACTATAATGTTTGTGTAGTTTCCTGAACTTTTTTTTTCATAATATGCTTAATGACTGAAATAAAATAACGCAATAACTAAGTTTATCATAAAATATCCTTTTGACAAAACTATTTGTGAGTTTAAAAATAAATTTAACTTTTCTGGGTTGGCACATAAGGAAATAAATTGAGCGATCGCGTGGGTTTCAAAATTGTCCCATAAAATTTTTTTTATTTTAGGTTAATAAGTTATATTTCATTGCACGAAGAAATAGATTTATGAAATTGAACGTCTTAAAATTTATTAGGACCATTGTACTCTTATAACATGTCTTGGAAGTAAAAGTGCAATAAACTCCACCATTACGGATCCATATCTAAATTTCTACAAAAGTTAATTATACATGCAACATTCAAAGTTTGTAGATATAGAACACCCTTAATGAAATATTACATTAAGGAAGTTATTTTTGTAAAACGCTTCATAATATTCTTAACATCTTCATCCATATTCATTAATGGCACCTAATACTAGCAACGCTTTAGTACCCCGCATTATTTCGTAGATCCGATTTCCTGAATTAAACTTATCATAAAAAAGAAGTTAATTAAGGAACGACGCCGTGTCCCGTGGTGAAATATGCTAAAGTTCATATCAAAGGTAGCGTTGTTATAAATTAGCCTTTCTCCAGTGTCGTAAGGAACAGCAACAGACTGCACAACTCTCACAGAAAGATGGAGGGAGGGTGGATTGCTTAGAGAAAGTCTTCATTAGTCCGAGATCAAGCACGTTGCGTAGAATAATAATTCTTAACATAGCCGTTGTAATTTTCCAATTTCACTCAAGTGACGAAGTATATAGGTGCGTAATGTCAAAAGTATTTTCAAAGACTGACAGCACCTTCCTGAAGCACGAAGCCTTATTTGATTTCCAGCGATATTATTCTGCTCTAATATTTGCTTCACGTAACTTAAATTCAAGTGTCCCTTTTAAATTCTGTTTCGTACACAAATAAATTTGAGATCAATGACTCTTAATATTTAGTAGATATTTTTTCTTCATCGAAAAAATTTATAAATCCATACTAGTAACTAATGTCAAACTTCATCGTAAAATTTTATATACAATCTTAGTAACTAATGTCATATCATCTGAATATATACATCTTTTAAGGTATTCTTTAAAAATATTAATCGAGTCCTCATACATTTTCTGAACTACAAAATAGAAATATCTCCGTTTCACGACGAAAGGTCAAAGAGTATTATTTTATCAGTTTATACAACAATTATCTAGAATTGTAAGCTTGTAAGCTTGTTTATTTGATGATAATAATAATAATAATAATTGATATTCGTTATTTGTCGTTCTCCCCACACACATTTGCAGGTTAGCAATCGCTGTAAAAACAAATTTCAATAAATTAGTAAAACGAACATGTTTCTTATTCGTAATGGATCTTGTTTATTCAGGCAAGTAGCTTTCGTCTGAGAATACCACCCCCATTGTTTTCCCTGTGATATGAATTCCTCGGATTACTTTTATTACGTTATCTTCACGCACGCATACTTCATATCTAAATAATCCAATAGATTTTTTTTAAACATTTGCATTGATTATTCAAGTTAATTTGCGTGTCTCCTGGTTAAATTGATTAACGTAATTTATTATCATTATTTCTTGTACTTTAGGTAGTGTATCATATGTTCTAGGTTAGCTCTACCGCAAAGCGAAATACGGCCATTCGATTTCTAACAGTGACTTTGAATTCTTGACTTCGGAAAAGAGTGATAGCGGGGATACTTTTTTTTTTTAACTTTGACTCAATATAGGAATAAAAATAAATATTCTAGTTCGTACTTGTATACACAGTGATCCACGTGAATGAACCCATCCTGGCCTGGGTATTTTTCCCCGGTTTTCCTTTGGTTAGAGGCAGTTTTTTTTATACAGGCTCTCTACGCTCTGGCCTAGGGACGGCGCCTATTGACATTATCAATCTCGAATTTTGAGCTATCTTAGTAGTTACGAGCTATAAACATTTTCCTAATAATTTATAGTTTGATACGTACTTCCGAAATAACTTTTTTTGTTCTTTATTAAACACAAATTTTACAAACACTATTTTTGTTCTTGTCTTATAAGTGTGTTGAAATGTTAAATCCACCTATGCCTTACAACCCTTGATCGGAATTGATGGGATGGTCCCTTGCTTGCTTCCGGAGAGTAAATTAGTTTATTGTCCTTAATACGCAGTTTGTAACCACTCTTTTGACTCTATATTTATTTTTCTTGGCTTATTTTATTACGCGTTGACCGAAATGAGCCAAAAATGACACGGAAATGTTTGCGGTTTCGCTAGTATACGCTGGAACGTGCGAGCTGATCGTGTGGTGGCCGTACTGTACGTGTGAGAGTCAGAAAACTGCCAAATCACAGAGTATTTATTTTCAATAAATCCTCTCTTCAAGTTTCGGCTATTCTCGTCCTTCAAGTTGTTGACTGACGTCATTTTCGTTCTTACCCTTGCCTCGTCATAACCCAGATCTCAGTCCTCGTCCTCATACCTCCAATACTGCTCACCACGTGCCAACGTCTCCTCCCCTCCACCGCGGGTAGGCGGCGAGCCTTTCAACAGAGGGTAATAATCTGCGCAAGGCACTCGGCGTGACGGGGCAGAAACTGAGGCAAAACTTCAATTACGTGGCAACAGCTGCCCACCCGCCACCCCCGCTGCTACCCTTCGTCTTCTCCCTCCCTCCCCCCCTCCCCTCGCTTTCCCAAGATTCTATTTCCACCGCGAGAATAAAGCTATCCGATCCGAACGACCGTCAACGCTCGCTTAATACACAGGTGTATTAAGAAGTGTTTTTTATCGACGCGTTTCGGGTGGGTGGGGTGAGTTCTTATAAAAATACTTTGTCGATAAATGATGCTACCGCTAGGGGATGCTAGTGATTAGGCATAGTTGCGGGGTTTGTGAATCCTTATTTCAATCTTGCTAATTGCCAATTTTTGCAGAACTTACACTTTGGAGTAAGTCAATATTATTTGATTATGAACTAAAAACTTCACGGTTGGAATCAAAATCATAAATAAAATTTATTCTACAGAACAGAAAAAAATCGTTTCAATTGCACTAGAAGTTGAGAGAAGAATTCATTTTATACGTCCAGGAGATGAGACGGATATAGTACTACTATGTAGTAGTTGCCCTAAGGTAAATTCAAAACTCAGTGACGTCGGTCATTTAATTTTGGTAATAATACTGCCACCCTATATCAAGGAGAACATTTTTGGATTTATTTACAGCTCTACCTGATAACACTCTGTATTTCGAAACTATTCGGACAATTTTATTTTATTGGGAAGACTGGGTAGCTATGATATAACTTCGAATAGAAGACTACAACACAACCACTATGGCAAAAATCAAAGGCAACTATTAAAGGCAAAAATCCCCACGGAGGTACGTGTATCTACGTTCGTAATGATATTTTATCTTCTCCACTGACAGGCTACGAGAACTTCTGCGTAGATAGTGTGTTCGAAATTTCTGCAGTTGAACTGACCGACACCGGTATTGTTGTTTTGTGTATTTATAGACCTCCTCAATCAGATCTTGACATATTTTTTCGGAACTTCGAAAATGTTTTAGAACATATCGCACATAAATCTACTAAATCTATCGTTATATGTGGTGATTTCAATATCGATTTCTTGAGTACATCCGACTCTGCACATTCACCAGTTAATCGATTCAAGAATCTTATCGACTCCTTCAACCTTATTACTACGATAAATGACCCCACTCGCCTCTCCGGCTCATCTCAAACATTGCTAGATCAAATTATAGTCAACAATGGAATCTCGTATCTCTCTGAAGTGTTTATCGCCGGATACAGTGATCACCTTGCTCAAGTATTGACTATTAATAATACACTAAAACCGCTTAAAATCCTTTACAAATTTACAAGAGAGTTTAATGACATAAATAAATCCATATTCGTAAATTATTTGCGTGAAGAAACATGGAAAGATGTTTACAATTGCCAAAACACCGACGACAAATTCAATGTATTTATCTCAACATTCCTAAAACATTACAACTCTAGTTTTCCCATAAAACGCAAGTTAATTAACACAAAAAAATACAATAGATGGATCACCCTAGGGATAAGAATTTCTTCAAAAAACAAACGCCGTTTATATTATCTTTCAAAACGCTATAACCAGCCACCCGAATTCCATAATTATTTTCGTAAATATAAGACTATTCTCCGAAAAGTAGTCTATGCAGCTAAAGTTATGGAAAACGACAGGCATATACTAAAATCGAACAACCGGATGAAAGCCATGTGGAATATTGTTAACAATTACACGTCAACTTCTGAAAATCGCGAAGAAAATGTTTCTTTACTAAACGATGGCAAGATCGTGTCAAATCCTCAGGACATCGCAAGTTTGTTTAATTCTCACTTCTCAGAAGTTGGTAAAATAACGAACTCAATATATCCAAATCAATGTCCTCCAATTATTACCACCCACATACCCAATTCTATGTTCACTTCCGAAACTAACGCCAGTGAAGTCATGGGAATCATCAGCTCCTTAAAAAACAAATTTTCACGAGGCATAGATGATATACCTGAGTTTATTGTTAAATCTTCGTCCCACGCTATATTAAATCCACTCGTAAATATTTTTAATAGTTCTTTATCGGAAGGGGTGTTTCCCAATATATTTAAGAGAGCTAAAGTGAAACCTTTACACAAGAAAGGAAACAAACTTAATATTGGAAATTACCGACCAATATCTCTACTACCCACTTTCTCAAAAATCCTAGAAAAATTGTTCTATAAGCGTCTTCTAGATTTTTTATCAAAATATAACATTCTCTCTGACGATCAACACGGTTTTAGGAAATCCTTTTCCACTACAAGCGCCATATTTTCCTTCTTAAACGATGTTACCACATCTCTAGACAGTGGAGAAAATCCTCAGGGTGTTTTTCTTGACTTATCCAAAGCATTCGATGTCATCGATCACGGAATTCTCCTTACCAAATTGCATTCTTTAGGCATTCGTGGACTTCCACATCAATGGCTAACTTCTTATTTAAAAGATAGATATCAACAAGTAGAAATATCCTATACTAAAAATAAAATACTTGAGCGTTGTCTTTCAGAAACAAAGCCACTTACTTGCGGAGTACCCCAAGGATCAATTCTCGGCCCTATACTCTTTTTATTGTATGTGAACGACATGTCATCATCCACATCAGATTGCAAAATGGTTCTTTTTGCTGATGACACTAATTTACTATGTAAACACGCCAATGCTCAAAAAGTTTTGTCTAACCTTTCGACTTGGTTCCATGCAAATCGTCTCATTGTAAACACTGACAAAACAGTGTCTATGTCATTTCACAATAGTATCACAAAATCTTTACCCCAGGTTTCTCTTTCTTTAAACGGAACACAATTAAAAACTGTTACAAATACAAAATTCTTAGGTCTCCATATTCAAGACAACCTCAAATGGAATTGTCACATTGACAATCTTAATTCCCAATTAAGCAAATTGTGTTACGCATTCCGAATCTTAGTTAACGCAGTTAGTCCACGTATTTCCCGTTGCGTATATTTTGCAAACGTTTACTCCCATTTACGTTACGGCATTACCTTCTGGGGTAATTCCGGTCAGAGTATTCAAACTTTCAGAATTCAGAAGAGGATAGTTCGGATAATTTGTAAATCTCACCCCCGAAACTCTTGTAAACCTTTATTCAAGGAATTAAATATCTTAACACTTCCCTGCATTTATATTTATGAAACGGTCGTGTTTGTTAAGACCGAATTACTGAAGTGCCACCCTTGCTTTATACGAAACAGTCTCGTTCACGAACACTATACACGCAATAGTAGTAATATTCATCGCCCTAGAGTGTCAACCACTCTTTGCCAAAAGGGACCATACCATTCGGGAATCGTTCTATATAATTCCCTGCCCAAGAATATAAAAGATATTATGAAATTGAATATCTTCAAATCCGCGGTTAAAAACTACCTCCTGCACCAGTGCTTCTACACTGTAAAAGAATTTATTGATTTTAACAAAAGTTAAATTCGTCTTGTGCTTTATCACGCCATTGCTGTAGTACTTTTTAAACAACTTATAACAATTTCAAAAACTATTTTCTTGCATGATTGTGTTGTCTTATGGCTCATATTAATTTAGTTTTATGTGTACTCAACATTGGCACGTTTGTGTACATAAATTCTGTAGCCCCATCCTGGCCCGGGTTTTTCTCCGGTTTTCCTTCGGGTAGAGGCGGATTTATCATACAGGTTCTCTAGGCTTTGTCTAGGGGCGGGTCTATTGTAACAATAAATCGTGAATTTAGTGTTATTTCAATTTTTAAGCACTATACTCAGAATAATCTATAGTTCGATAATAACTTACATGTAATTTTTTGCTTAAAATTACAAACATATTGACATTCTATTAGTATTATAACTCGCAGCTAACTTTTTATCTTATCTAGGAATTTTTGCTGAATTTTTTGAATCCGCCTCTGCCTTAGGGCCCTTGATCGGAATTGATGGGATGGTCCCTTGCTTGCTTCCGGAGAGTAAATTAGTTTTTTTCCCCTCCACGTGGTCATACGCAGTTTGTACTGTTTTTTTGACAATAAATTTATGAGCCTCAGTGACAAACTTTCCTACGGAATGCGATGTCCAAACATTTGATCGGTGTTGAGGACATTATCTCCCTTAAAACTCTGACATTTATTATTTTTATCTCTACTTCATTACTTATATTCGAAAATTGTATATAGGTATCATATGTTCACATATTATATTATATATTATATTACATTATATATTATATTATATATTATATTACATTATATATTATATTATATATTATATTATATATTATATTACATTATATATTATATTATATTAGAAAATAGTAACAGTCGTTCACAAGAGAACCATTATTTCATCCAAGTGAAAGGAATTAATGGAACACTCCCACATAATATCTTCAGTGATTCATCCTCAGTATTCCAAGCTTTTATATATTTTATCAAAAAATCAACAAAACATGACTTCAATACTCCTTTACAACTTCTATAAAATACGTCAAAATATTGAAGTATGTTCTTCAGGTTGACTTCCCCATTCACGTTTTTCTGCTTTCCACTTGTATTAGAAGCTTTATTATTTGTTTTAATACCTGTAATTGTTGTGATAATTAAGTACAGTGAGTTTGATAAATTCTATCAAAATCAACATATTGAAGCGTACGCATAAAATTCATGAATTAATAAAAGTACGATCTTTCTAACAGATGACCTTTAATACAGAACTTAAAATTCACAACACTAAAAAAAGCACCCTTAAAATACATATAACTTTGTAGTTTCTTGGTTAAATGTAAAGTGAATGATCTTTTACCCATGTTTTTCTATCAAAATGTTATAAATAAAAAATCAGAGACTTATTAATATATCAATAAAGACTTTAAATCATTCTTTTCAGATTATATTGCAGTTTCAGTCATGACAAGATTCCACTACGTAACGTGTGAGGGTGACATAGTAAAGAGCAAAGTCAGAAGTGGAAACTGCGATATAATGGTTAACATGCAGAGATTAAATCAAGGTGGCAGTGTATACGGACGATACTGACAGCGAGGCTAATGTAAACATTAACCCGCGCCTCTGCTCTACGAGGCGTGGCCAGAGCTCAACCCGCGACCGTCCGACCGACGCAACCAATAAGCAAGACAAAGGCCCGAAATGGGCTGCTGTCAAAGCGCCGTTCATTAATAACCGGCTGTCGGAACTTCTCGTCTTTCATAAATTCCCCTCCGTCCCCCTCTCACATTCCGAATCTCCTCTGGGGACTTTCTAAATACGAAAATAAAACGTGGCAAACCCGATTTGGATGTAACAGCGCAAAAAAGTGGTCCAGCGATTAATAAAAGGTGAGAGCATCCAACACGGGTTCATGTAATGCATATTTTACGTCAAAAACTCGAAAATGAATCTCGTTTCGACGTTAATGTTTTAATTATCGCAACATCCTCGACGGATCAGATGAACGAAACTAATAGACTAATATATGACAAATCTTTAATGCATGCAAAAATTAAATATTAATCCTGTTCTCAACACAGCTCGGAATAAAATATGGCCTCGAAATTAATCAAACTTATACAAGTATATGCAAAAGAGAACGCCGAGCCTTGTGGACCCATCAGTAGTGGCAGACACGGTAATAAATTTCCAAAAGTAACAACTTAACAAGCGCATGCGAACCTTTTCTAGTTACGTTCCCTCGGTTGTAAATTGACATATTTGAATGGCCTCTCGCAACTCGTGCTATTTTTGTTTCGCTCGTGAAGCTTTGCGATCTCGAAGTGTGTTGACAAGTATCGCACATCGTTTTTCAATGTAATGCGTTCTGTCGTAGTCCAGGGCTTCAGCCTTGTGCGAATATCCCGAGCTTTGTAACAGTAGTAAGCCGTCGATTGTACACATTTTTCAAGCTAAGAGAAAACATTTGTCGCAACTTATGTAACATGTGTTGCTCTATCTCAATTTGTCAGATCTAATATTATTCACAGCTATATATAGCACGTTTCCAAATGTTACTGAGGCTTTGAGAAAGGAAAACACCAAGACGGCAGAGTTTAAATCACTTCACTACGAAGGAAATTTCAGGAATTTTATTATGATCAACCAAATTTATTTGTATTGCAACATTGTTATATAGATAAGTATGTCTGTGGCTAAATGTCTTTTAAACCAAACAACAGTTGAATTCGGAGCATGATGAAATTTTGCTGACTTAATTTTCAAAATATGAGGGAGATCACTCTCTTAATGAGATTTTGAAAACTCATCCCCATATCCGTTTCCCACACCTTCACGCACACTTTGGTACTACTTGTTTTTTTTTTTTGGTTTTTTTTTTCACTCTTGACATTCAAAAGGAGAAAAATACTAGTCCACATCTGATTAATATAATTATCACTTCTACTTTCCCACCTCTTGAAACAGAATTTAGAGTACATTTTCATTTACCATATATTACCGTTCACTCCGACACAACGTTTCGATGTTTTGAAAACGCAAGGAAATATATCATTGGTCAAAAAAAAAAAAAAACTTCAGTAAGTCATAATTTATTTATTTTGGTACGATATTGAAAAAGTTTCATAACATACAATAACAGAAGGACATATTTTGGTAGACTAAATAATTCCATTCAAACTTGAAACATTATATAAATTCTTGAAGACATTTATTAATATAATTATTAGTTGACGACGATGTAAGCTCACTGAAATGAAGAACATCTGATTATCTGCATAGTTATATTTCTAGAGCTAAGCTACAGGGAATTTTTTTTTCTCGATTAGACAGAAATTTTTTTAATGGTATATGACTTATCACTCTTTCTTGTTGAGACGATTACCTTGTAGGTCCGCAGCAAAACCCAAGATATTTCCTTGCACTCCAGATAAATGTTGGTTCCATACATTAAGACTTTCCGGAAATTCAATATCTCTCCATCCCTAAGATCTTTTCTAGTTGTATCATTGAGTGGAAGGTCAGTCTCCTTTATCCCGCCTTATAGTGAAAACTATGGCATAAATATATTTTTACCACCACCATATATCGTTATAGTTATCGGATCAATTAAGGTATCTTCTGGTATGATTCTTTTGATTATATAAAATACAACTTTCATCGTACTGTTTTAACTTAAGGTTCCCTCCCCCCGCAAAGGAAAGAGTGAAGTCCATTACATCCCTGAGTCACCTAATTGACTTAATTGTTCAAAACCAAGAATAATACATTTAATCAACAGTAAATTTCACTTAGAATTCCTTTCGATACTGTTCGTTCTTCAATGTAGGTAATTGATAATGAATCATTCGCGGAGTAAGTATCGTGTATTTAAATAAATAATTATATATATTGCGTTTAGACCCTGCAGGATCACGCAAAGCATTCTGTCTCAATTGTGCATTCTTTCCAATCCTCCACGATTCCTTCATTTTTTTCTCCATGAAGTCTCTTTCTATCCTCAGTCCACTTTGTCCTTGGTTTATTTTGAAGTTCGTTCGCTGATCTCACATTCCACTTGTGTATCTTATCCCTATATATGTTTCTGTCTTGAATTTCTATTTGAATGACTTGACCCTTTGTATGTAAGTCAGGATTCTCTTCGTTGAGTCTTGGTGATAGCCTGTTGGTGTGCCCGTAGAACTTCAATCTTCTTCTTCTCATGTCCGCTGCTAGATATGACATTTTCTCTGTGGTTTTCCTAGAGTGTAATCTGTATCCTTCTTTTGTCAGCTTTGGGCCCAAAATTTTTCTTATTATTTTGCGCTCCTCCTTCATTATGTTTTCCACGTCAGTTTTCGTATGAATTGTTAGTGTTTCATATATATATATATATATATATATATATATATATATATATATATATATATATATATATATATAT
>NNCF01126330.1:428798-487121 GCA_002313205.1 Laupala kohalensis | reverse complement strand
TATATATATAATGTTGTTATCCGTTCCTCGGGAAATCTCTTGGAACTTATCCCACTCCCGTCCATCTCGTTATGAAAAGGAGGTTCGATAATTGCTTAAGTGTCTACCTGACCTACTTTCCTTCAACCATCCTCCCACATCACTTCATAGGTTTCCATCCAAACGAGTCTCCTAATTGGATTTCTACTTCTAGCGACTTCCGAAATGATGTGCGCTCCGATTGGCTGTTTCTATGGCGAGGTAGATTTCACGCACGGCGAAATACATCAAAGAACCAGAAAGGTCCTGATAGAGGAGAGTTCTTTGCATTAGGGACGCGTGTATCGACTGCCTGCTGCTGATCCTGACGTAGGCAGGGCCTAAGTGTGCTTTGACCAGCCGACATCGGGGGATATCATTCTAAACATTAATGCGTATACAAATGTCCAAGAAAATTTGTGTTCCTTTACTGTATAACCGAACGGAGCAAACCACACAAATGCAGTAATGTACTTTATGTACTTTAATGTACTTTAGAACATTAAAAGATGTATTGGTGATTTCTTATTGTTTCATATTTCACCTTTTCTTTTATGAGATAACTGCATTTAAAAGTTACACCAATAAAAGAGGCTGCTTGATTTCTGGAGTTCCAATAGCTGAGAGCTCTGACGCGTTTGAGTAATAATCAATAGTTGCAGAGAATTGTGCGTGTGTTACATTAAGCTCCATTGTATATATTATATACTATTCACATTTTGTGAATTATCTTGTACTATTCATACAAGTGTCCGATTCCTTTTAACATTGTTACTGTTGAATATGAAGACGAATGAAACTTGCCCACAACTAGCAGATGGGAGAGAGTAGTTCTTGTATTATTTAGGTAAATAAAATTTTCGAGCTAAATAGTAGTAAACGGTCATAATATTATCCATAATGTTAGTATCATTCATTTCCTTTGCAATTAAATCGCACGGATTTAGTTAGTATTAAAAAACCAAGATTAATATAAAATGTTATATAGCTTTCGCTTTTAATTATACCGCTGATAATTAAATAATACGCGGATCTTTAAATGACATTTATTTATTGTAACATACACAAACATGACTGTTCAACCTGTGCTTAGGTCATCTTCAGGTGTTAATCATGTATCATCAAAATACTCCTAAAAGTAACGTTTCAACTAACAAAAAGTAAATAAATTTACAACCAAACAAGCAGAATTATATCCTAGTCAGAATATGAACTTATCGGTGCCATATGTAAATTTCATGTACTCCTAGTTCATCTGAAAAACATAAAACGCGTTTTAACTAAACCTTGTATGAACATCTTTCTGTTTATTTCCTGTAAGTTCACTTTATTGAGTAAGACAATATATACTGTATAATACATTATGACATCAAGATGTAAACTACCTCCTTTGTAATGCGGATGAAACATTATCTTCTTCCCGAAAAAATCACATTTTGAAGAAGAGTTAGCATAGGAAAGATACTGGGGTCACACACATTGGGACCAATTTTGTTTTTAATAGTATTTGGTGAGCGTGATTCATCGTATATTTAAAGATAATGCATTTTATTTTGATCACGTATTTTAATATAATACTGTGTTTTTTTTTGTTTTTTTTTTGTGGGGCTTTAGGGCTCGTCAACATCGAGGTCATTAGAGCCCTTAAAACTTGTACAGGTAGGGAAAATGCAGTTACGCACTAGGGAGAGCCAACATGACTCTCCCCGCGTGTGGGACTCGCCGAAAGACTCAGCCATACCCACTAAAAACCCTCCTGAACTACAACTCAAAACTCAAATCCCAACATATCACATGACTTTACTAAAAACTTTATAAAAAAAAGAAGAGGAAAGAGGAAAATGAAAGATACCCTAACCCTAACAGCGTCGGGATCGAAAAGAACAAGAGGTGACCAAGGGAGGTCAGAAAAGAGAAAGGAAGGAGCATGGCACAAGTAAGTGGAAGCAATGCCAGACTCAGCTCGGGGCCCCGTGTTCGCCAAACACGTACTAACTAGATGTTAGCCCCCTGGGGGGTATAATACTGTGAACGATATGAAGTCAACCATTCTCTTTCAACAAACTATATTTCCAGCAATATATATTTGTCAAGGAGAGACATTGGGCAGATCCATTGACGCAGATACTAAGAGATATTAACGAGAAGCAGGGAAATATTTAACCGTACTTCCATCATTTAAGTTCTTGGTTTTATGTTTTGGTAACTTATTCTGGTCGCTATAATTTTGATGTGTACTTTAGAATTATGTTTAGTCATACAGCATCATTTCCTCTAACGCCTCCCTCATATTTTCTCTATTTCTAAAGTTCTATTTCTAACTTATAAAGGTGTCATATTGTTGACAACCGTTAAACATCTTTTTAAATTACATGAAAAGTGCATTTACACTCTTCAGTTTAAACAGCTGACGCCAGTTTGAGGAAGTTCCAGTAGGGTCAGTTGATCAGTGTTCCCTTTTATCTCAGTGGCGTAGGAAGCAATTGTCATCATCATTAGACCCGAATGATTTTGTTGTGGGTTTAATTGGCATATATAATCAGTACATCTCGTAGACTATCTATATAACAGAAAGAGATCAGGGATATACAGCAAATTGTGATATCTTGGAGTTAAATGTTCGAAAGATAAAATCAATATACAAATAATAAGTTAAAATGTACTCATCATAGCACAATGAAACATGAATTATATTTATAAGATCACTATTTGCATGAACCAAATATTTTAAAATAAAAATATGAATGTCATAGAATTTACAACTCTTTTCTAACGATATATACATGTTTTATAAACTCAAAAAAAAAAGAAGCAATATACTTAACCCAATAAACACTCCCTACAATATCAGAGAAAGGACAAATAGCTCCTCCTGATAAATAGTACCCTTGGTATAGCGAATGGAAAGTCGTGTAGCGAAGACGGTCGCTTGGGGGTGATCGTTAGCCAGCTGACAAGGACTTGGACCCCATTACCAATTAGTAATGAACATAGCTCGACAGCGTCTCAAAAGCCCACGACGCGGATCGAAATGGATTGGACGACTGGGGCACTTAGCCACGACCCAAGGGCAGAGATGATGCACGACAAGTAGAACTGAAGGGAAGCAGGTGATATTTAGTGGTCTTTGATGTTCGAACGATGCGGAAAAGTTACTGGTGAATTCAATTCGATAACTTCTGTGTATTCTGCTGGAATTAATGAACGTGTAATATTATTTTCTCTATCTTATTTATTTTATTTATTTATTTGAAAGCACATTTGTACAATATGATCCAGTGCCTCAACAACAATGTCATTACGAGGGCCACATGCACTGGAAGTTTCTCTTTATAACTATTCCGTTTCATCCAGTTTCATACCCATATTTTTTCTCCATCATCTACTGATACGCCTTTCTGAACTATCATCTTCTCTTACTTTTCTTTCTTGTTACGTTACATTTTGGCCGCGTTTATAATTGTAACAATTTTAGTAATATAATCCATAAATTCTGAATATTCACATTCGTTTTCTAATAATGATAACCCCTACTAAACTTTAGTAGTCCTATCAGGAAAGTTGTGGGACTTGGACTTAAAGAAGGACACAATCCCATGCATCATGGCGATCAGTCACGATCCAATGTGCAGAAGGTGCGGCATGAAGAAGGAGACCCGTGCATAGGTTTATTTCCACAAACAGAGAATATCACGAACACTAAGATTCGCTCCTTGGAGTCTTTCAGCCTGGCCCTTGGATGGTGTAAGGCTTAGTGTATTAAGGGGTACATAGGGCCTTTTAGGTCTACGTGCGGGACTCTGTCCATAACTTAGTCCACCCAATTTTATAATCTAAATTTGAAGATAATAAATACTCTACTTATTTTGAACCATCTCTCTCTCCATTATCCTGTATTTTTAGACAATGCCATTGACATCCTCAACCCTATTTCCACATAAGCAATAATAGTTCTTTGCTATGCCAATTCTACACAAACAAATATACTAACTCCACTGTGTTTTGATAAAAACTTAATTGAATAAAAGAGTAATCGAATTTGAAAGGTAAAGTAGTCCGAACAGTTATTATTAGCCGCTCGACCGAACTAGATGAGGTTTTCATGTGAGTTATAAACATGAAATAGATCAATTTCGTGTTTCCTATAAACATGAAATAGATCAATTTCGTGTTTCCTATAAACATGAAATAGATCAATTCCGTTTCAGCGTCATAAATATTATCCGGGTCAGTTTTAGTTTGCCAATACTGTACATGCGATAGAAGGAATTAGAAGGGAACGATGCTGGGTTGATGGTGAATGTACAGTACCGAACAGAAATAGGTCTAGAGGTGAAGGAAATCTCAGTTGCAAACTTCCTCTATGGTTCAGTTTGAGTTGGGGATCGATCACACGCAATTCCACAAAGCGGGTTGGAGGAAGCGAAAACGATACCAACTGTCGCAAACTAGCTACATCACAACCCCTAAGAGCATGTATCTAAACTCTCAACTCTTCCTAAAAGGCATTCTCATAGGTTATTTCATTCTCACGAAAAATAACCACACATCCTCACGTTTGAAGTTTTTATCTTATATGAGTCTCTTTTCTATGGTAGTTCTTAGAGGAAAACTATCTTACATGCAAAACAAAATAGAGTTATCAGGAGTTACAATTAGAAACATTTATAAAAGTACTACCATTCCATCTCACCTTCTTTGAGTTCTCTTGCAATGTTGCATATATTGCAATGTTCAACTCTCAGGTACTTGATAAATTAATTACTTCATTTAGTTTTATTTTAGAATGTATAAACTCAACAAAGTATCTTAAACAGATCATGTTTTAAACGAAATCAAAGGATCAACGCAATTCTATTATTATTATTATTATTAACTAAATTAAGATTGTGCTCGTAAGTACAATTTTTTGTAGATAACATTTCAATTCTATTACGTTTCAAGTAATTCTAACAAAATTTCTAGTTCTAAGAAATATTTTTCTTATTCACATGTTACTGTTACATGGTATAAATACAAAATCATTACATAATTACAAAATTAAAAACAAATTAATTACAAATAAAAAGAATTCATAAAATACTATACATGGTAAAAAATGAAATACAAACACTAAGCTATCTTATTAATATTTGTTGCTGCTCCCGAAATTTGTCAAAATTATATCACTTCAATATATATTTTGCGTGTTCTGAACATCGCAATAAATGTATTTTGTAACAGAAAACTTTAAATAACAAGGGATAGAGTCATTCAACCTAAAATAACAGTTAAATGAGAATATTAAGCAGTCACTATCTATAAAATGCTCATCAATGTTGTTCCAATTCGTTAGGGTATAGTAACTCATTCTATTTAACCTTTAATCTTTCAGTAAATACACGTTAATCAACTGTGTGAAGTCATAACAGTTATTAAGTCTTGTTTACAGTGCGTTTGTTACATGCTTCGTGGAACACGTGGATGGTATGTAGCTTGACAAACCTCCAGGCATTTAACCGAACTGTATGACGTCGCTACGAACAAGTACTGTTTTTTTATACAATTTCACTCTAGATGAGAGGGTAAAGTAATGTAATTACGCAATAAAGTTAATCGAACGGAAATCTAGTTCTGCTTGCTTATTTTCTTCAAAGTTAGGGTTATTTTTACAGAATATTTAGGTTCACATTCTTACAGGAGAAAAATACTACAATCACGATTTCTAGGGGAAAAGGAGAGTTAGATTAATATCAAATAAAAATTACTAAGGAGTTACTTTACTGGAATATTTCCTAACCTTCCTTACACAATCTAACATGAACGTTATACTATAATAGAACGTTTTCAAGTGATGAAAGGTTCTATTTCGACTTACATTTTGGGTTTAATATATTTTTCGCAATTTGTGACACAGAATAAATTCGGATTTCATTGGCTACCCGCTTATCACCTTTACCAGAATGTATACCATAATGTGAAAACACTGTCATTTTAATTAACAACATTTTTGAAAATAGTAATTATTATAAATGAATTGTTAAAATCCTGCTGATGTGATTTTATTTTTATTTATTTAAGGGAAATTCACTACAAACGGGGACTGTTATTTTTATTTCCATTAATTTGCTTATTTTCTGGCTATTCTGGCAATAGTAGTAATATTCATCGCCCTAGAGTGTCAACCACTCTTTGCCAAAAAGGACCTTATCATTCGGGAATCGTTCTATATAATTCCCTGCCCAAGAATATAAAAGACATTATGAAATTGAATCTGTTCAAATCAGCGGTTAAAAACTACCTCCTGCACCAGTGCTTCTACAATGTAAAAGAATTTATTGATTTTAATAAAAGTTAAATTCGTCTTGTACTTTATCACGCCATTGCTGTAGTACTTTTTAAACAACTTATAACAATTTCAAAAACTATTTTCTTGCATGATTGTGTTGCCGTTTGGCTCATATTAATTTAGTTTTAGGTGTACTCAACTTTGGCACGGTTGTGTTCATAAATTCTGTAGCCCCATCCTGACCCGGGTTTTTCTCCGTTTTTCCTTCTGGTAGAGGCGGATTTATCATACAGGTTCTCTAGGCTTTGTCTAGGGGCGTGTTTATTGTAACAATAAATCGTGAATTTAGTGTTATTTCAATTCTTATGATTTTTAAACACTATACTCAGAATAATCTATAGTTCGATAATAACTTGTACATGTAATTTTTTGCTTAAAATTACAAACATATTGACATTCTATTAGTATTATAACTCGCAGCCAACTTTTTATCTTATCTAGGAACTTTTGCTGAAATTTTTGAATCCGCCTCTGCCTTAGGGCCCTTGATCGGAATTGATGGGATGGTCCCTTGCTTGCTTTCGGAGAGTAAATTAGTTTTTTTTTCCTCCACGTGGTCATACGCAGTTTGTACTGTTTTTTGACAATAAATTTATTATTATTATTATTATTATTAATGAATTAATTAAATCAATTGATTTTAATAATTGATTTAATAAATTATCATACGAAGGGAAATACTCTGCTCACCTGTAACCCTCAATTTGAAACAAACATTCCGCCAAATTTGTCAGCCCAGTCTGCACTGAACTTTCTACGCGTCCTCCATAGACTCCTAAAATTATGGTTCTCCCAAAGACATGTCATTCGAAAATAATGATTCTCCTTTTTACCTTGCATCATCCGAAGTAAATCATGGCAGGTTTTCTCGATTCCTATATATTCTCGTTTTGGTCCTATGGTATATACGAAGGAAACTAATGTTCGATACACTCCCTTCTTCTTCAATTTCATTTATTTATTTTGTGAGATGAAAAAGTTCCATGAAAACTCAGATCTGAAGTTATAGTTTGATTCAATTTATATTAGATGAACTTAATAGTATTATAAATAGAAAAGAGTATAATACATTAATACCCTGAAAAGATCAGGATCTTTCAGTAAATACACGTTAATCAACTGTGTGAAGTCATAACAGTTATTAAGTCTTGTTTACAGTGCGTTTATTACATGCGTTTTGTTACATGTTACGTTTATTACACGCAGTTTGGATCTCAACCATCGTCCTAGGAAGCTGACACCATAGAGTTTTCTTTGTGAAGATTCCTCAACAATGTTGTACTGTAAAATAATATTTTTGTTATTGACCGTAAGTAATACATAAAAATATACTCGACGGTTTGAATTTATGAACTGATTATTTATTTCAGCTCTCCTTTCCGGTGCAGGATGATCATTAGAGGGTAGCAAGAATTGTGAAATAATTAACATCGTTCCGACTCCGCTTCAATCACCGTGTGGAGATGCCATGTCGTTTCCACTACTGCAACTCGGTTCCCCTACACGCACATGAGCTTCGAACCCGCGACCGACGACTGATTTACGCTCACTCCACGAGAGACGGAAACACGCCTCATCGCAACGCTCAATCCAGGTCGTCCGCATACGAACCGTCTGGCTTGTGATGCGACTGACGTTGGTCTGTGCGACGCTACGAGAAACCATCGGTACACGAAACGATTATTAATTCTTCGCCGTCGCGCCCCGTCCTTTCAAATCAGCCACTTAGGGGCCCATTTGCTTGAGGGTCGGTATCCCTTTCAGTTTTCGTGTACAAGTACTTAACCAGGAAGGTACAAAACTTATTCAAATCAGTAAAAGGTGAGGTATGGATAGAGTTACCAATTATTAATGCGAAAAGATTCTCTATAATAAGATCTATCATCAGAGAAAAGACAATAGCAAAAATATAGTAAAAAGTACAAATGAAGCAGAAATATGTAGATAATAAAAATTAATGAAATTTTACCGACTCCAGTCGTAAAAAAGGAAATAACGATGGAGAAGCCTTTTTACGAAGAATACTTCAACACGAAGTCCGTTTGTTTATTTTTAACTATAAAAACTAATTCTGTCTCTGCTACTCGTTTATATGGTATTTCCCAATCGGTATTTTAGTTTTCGAGATAAAACAAAGTAAATAGCAGTAGTTGCTCGAATTGAAAACTCGGCTTTCATGCGACTTTCGTGAGCGGGCATCCTATTCACTAATTACGTCTTCATCGTTTTCCTTACTCCCGTCAGATAGTATTTCATCTAATTTATTTTAACAGAATTCTACAACTTCTTTAAATTTTATTCTGACATGATAACTGAATTGTTACTATTAGAAGAGCGTCTTGTTCTTTTATTAAAATTATAAAAATGGTAAAATAATTTATGTGGGAATTACGCAATGTTTTAAGTAAGAACATTCACAATTTACAACGAATCGAAGATATCTTGATTAGAATTAACAATAATATGAGGAGTTCTAGATTTAAAACTAATTTCATTCACATTTGTAGATTAATATTTTCTATAATGGTGAAGCTTGTTCAGTTTTCCTTTCTCTTTTCCTTCCAGTTTCTCCATTATAATAATCGAAATGACAGACGAGAATTGTTCTTATTTACTCATGACGAACATAAATAAGAAAGTGGTTCAGGGTATTTATGTAAAAATGCAGGAGGAGAATCATCCATCTGAAACGGTGATTGCCGATCTCATAGATACGATGGTTTTTCTCATTTTTATGGTTGAACGATATTCGGTGAATTATTGCACATTTAGAAGACGATGAGGATAGCGAGTCTTTTTACGAATGAATTATTAAAAACGAAAAATGACAGTTTCTCAAAGACCGCAATCTGCATCGAACAATCTTTTAAATATAAGAGTAGCTTGTGACGAAGATTGAAATAAGTTTGTTTTTTTTTCAATTATTCACATCTTATTTTCATGTTTTCGACATTGCATTTTACGCTGATTCCGTACACGGAAAATGTTGACAAAAAATGTCACTCACATTTCTTAGTGTCGGCAGTATAGTTCTCGAAGGAAGCTCTGTTTCCTGCTTAATTCAAACGGAGCTGAAGAAAAGCAAGGAAGGAAATAACAGAAGAATTTCGTGAAATGATACATCCCCGAATTGTGTGGATATGAAGAGGACCCCACGAACCTCTTGTCTCGCAAAAGCGGCTCTTCTGAGCAACATAAAACCGTCCCCGCATGAATACGAACGACCTGCGAGACAGAATGGTCACAAATGTCAATAGAACACAGTTTCATTTGAAGAAAGGTATTGTTTGGTCCTCAAGGAAAGGGGATACTTTTACAAGTGATATTTACTAAACTCTAGTGGTTGTCTACCATGCCTGGAAACATGTGGATGGGTAGCAAACACGTGGATCATAGAGTTGATTTAAACTTCATTTCGGTGGAAGTAATAAAAAAAAACGGTTGTATGAGTCGAGAATAGTTTTATCTACATCGACCTCGCATGAATTTAGAGTAACCATATAAACTGCTATAAATACGAGGTAAAAAGAACCTTAACTTATCTCATATCTAAATAATAATGATAATGATAATAATAATAATAATAATAATAAATGTATTTGTCCCATAATTACTTATCACATGGACATCTGGGGTTCTAATCCTTCTAAGGAGGGTTTTTACTTACAGCTTAACATCCTGACTGATACCCAGGCCCCATCATCCTGTTATAATGAGTACCACGGATACCCTGGGATCAATGCGTATATTTTTCCACCACAACAAAAAAACGTTATGCAATGCCAAATGCCAAGAAGGGTTCTTTTATCAAGGAAATGAATACGACGGGTATAACAAATTGTAAAGATTATAGCAAATTTATAAAGAAATTTTTTAAAATATTTTTGTAGAATTCTACTACAATTAACGTCCATTATGTAATTTAATTAAATAAATAATATAAGGTCGTAAGTTTTTCTTTTTCTTTTTTTAGAATTTGAAGAATTGTTACAAAAATTGATAAACTAAAACGTCTGATTAATTAAAGAGAAAGAGAGGTACCGTTTTAAACATTTAATGACGGGCAATTTACTAGTAGTGAACGCGAGACAATAAAGCATCTGAAATCAGGGACATATGGAACTAGTAAAAAGAAATCAAAGATGTATCAACACCCCGTTATTGACTTTGATGGGTAATGAATGAAGAGTGAAGTAAATGAATAAAAATTATATATGTAAATTGCAAAATTCACCATGATGTAGAAAATTTAATGCATATTCATAACATTAAAAAATTACATTTAAAAAACGTATGGTATTCGTGTATCATAAGGTCGCAAGTTTTAATTTATTTATTTTGATTAAATAAATTTATTTATTGTCAAAAAACAGTACAAACTGCGTATGACCACGTGGAGGAAAAATTATAATTAAAGATTATATAAGGAATGTTAATAGTAGTAGAATTTATACTTCATCTGTACTTTCGTAATCTACGTCTAGCAACTTACACATCAACAGCCAATTGTGGAAGATGAACACCACTCCTCCACCACTTGAGTTCGCGACGATACTGTTTGACAGAGTAAAGTTCAAGGACCTCGACAGAAAGGAAATACACGAGACGGCGACCTAAGAAACCTTGTAGCAGTCCCTTTTGACAACNACGGCTCGTCGACATCTAGGTCATTAGAGCCCTAAAATTCTGTACAGGTAGGGAAAATGCAGTTACGCACTAAGGAGAGCCAACATGACTCTCGCCGCGTGTGGGACTCGCTGAATGACTCAACCATACTCACTCTCCTGAATTACAATATATCAAATCATATCTCAAAATACACATCAAAACATTGGGGACAAAAAATGAGGAAAATGAAAGATACCCTAGCCCTAATGACGTCGGGATCGAAAAGAACAAGAGGTGACCAAGGAAAGTCAGGAAAGATAAAAGGAAGGAGCCTCACACAAGTAAGTGGAAGCAATGCCAGACTCTGCTCGGGGCCCCGTGTTTGCCAAACTCGTACTTACTAGATGTAAGTCCCCTGAGGGGGAGAGAAGAAGTGGCGGAAATAGTATTGGACATAGAAAAGGACCAAGTTGAAGTATATAATAACTTTCGATGATGAAGAAATAGTTTTTTAAAGGTTGACAGAATTTATACTATAGTTTTTATTAATTCTCGAAATGTGAGAGATATTAACAAAAACTAATAAACTATATTATTATTATTAAACTCGCTGTATGTTTGGAAAAAAGATAGATCACGAAATGCATTAGATTCTTCGTCCTAATACTTGAAGATTCCTAATAGAAGGATACATGAGTGAATGTGTATGAGTGATTTGTTGTATGTTTTATTTTCTTCTGTTTAAAACCTTCACGTAACCTCTTATGTTGCATAGTGATATGCTCCTTTCTTTTTTTTCTGACTTTCTAAACTTTATTTTCCAATGCTCATTTTTTAAATTTTCCTTTGTATATTTTAGTGTTTCTATAGTTTGTAACCAATATATGTACTTAAGTGGTTAAGTGTAAGAGAAGGCGTATTCCTTAATTTCACCACAAAATAAAAGCTTTATATTATAATTATCATTGTATTTTTGGAATAATAAACTGATAACGCGGTATATTTTGTGAAACAACTTTTCTATTATAATCTTTTGGAAATAGTATCTGCTACCGATTCTGATAAGCAGGTAACTATTCTTGTTACTATTCTAGTACAGTGAGGGGCGCATGTCAGGATTTGCATTGGCCGACAGAAATGTTCAATCCATCATTACCTTGGATACTTTGATGGGAATTGATGGCCTTCGATTGCTTCCGAAGAGTAAATTAGTTTTTAGTCCTCAACTTGGTCATACAAAATATACAACTGCTTTTTTGAAAATATATACTTATTTAGTTTCCCAATAATATTTGATAAGTGGACGAAGTTGTAGGGGTTAAATAAACAAAATGGTGCTGTTTTGGTGGCGCAGTGTATGAAATATATTTTTGAAATAATAGTGAGAAATATCTTCAACCAATTATATCGGTTTGTAAATTTTAGTTCTCTTTAGTTCACTATGAAATACCAAGTAAATTCATATTGTACGTCTCGTTTATTGGTCTCTTTATATATTGGTCATTTATAAAACACTCACAAAATATTACATAAAATACATAATAAAATAGATCGGGGAAACCATAGGCATCGCCATGTGTATTTTCACAAGAAAACGCAAAAAATTACTAAATTATTTTCAGTTTCCTTAAGTGTATGTGAGAGAAATAAGTATTTACTATTCTGTAGATACATTGGGTAATGCCTGAGAAGTTGTTTTGGAATGAATGGAATTGGAATTTGTTCCGGGTTGAGAGTTTGGAAGGAGAATAAATTCTTAGTTGATACAGTTAGAACCGGGTACTGAGTAAAGATTAGAGAAGAAATTAAGCGATGATTTTGTTATACAGGATGAAATCATCTGTTCTTTCATGATATACAAACTATTCTTTCATGATCGCCATTGAAATGGGAAAAAAGAAAACCTAAACCAAATTTCGAAAACTTCGTTGGATGGTTCTCTAGATCCCACTTTAGAGAAAACATGCGCTGAATTTCGAAGCTTTACGCCGATCGCTTCACCTCTTACCTGCCGTCCCGCGGGAGACACCAAAATGCACTTAAAATTTAACTTAAAAATATCGAAAAAGTCTATCAAACAACCGTGGAGAACAGATGTATCAAATTTTAAAAAATTAGGCCCACCCATCTTCGCACAATGTAACGGTCTCACAGACACACAAACCCTCTTGACACAAAAATCTGTACAGGTTAATGACACAAGAGATTTGAATAACTTTTTTGTCGTAATGGATAGTGTTTCTATAATATTTGAAATAATGATACAAGGTCAAAAATAATAAGTTTGAAATAATGATACAAGGTCAAAAATAATAAGTTTGAAATAATGCTACAAGTTTTCAATCGGTCCCCGTTCCCATATGTTCCTATACCGGTCCGGTTCTCATACCGTCCGCTTACCTCCTCCCCAATACGTGCAAAGGTGATGGTAAAGACCTTATAACAAAGGTCACTAAAGACTGACCAATTGTGACCGAGACTGGCCGAACTTGTCAAATTAAAGTTTCTTTATAGGAACCAATTACACTGCGACTACTAGTGACTGGCGGTGTCTGAACAGTGTCATGGCACGAACAATCCAAAGTCGATAGCGTAGACTTCTGCTTTCACTACGTTATTTGACGGCACCGGTCTCTCGGTCACCAGTGGCCAAGTATAATATTGCTTGCGATGACTGCCAGTGACACCATTGCAACCTCTGTGACTATCATGACTGTTGTGCTTTCAACATAGCTCTAGCTGCACCAACAAACCCAATACTGAGGCGTATAAGTCTCAAGCTTGCTTTACACGGTCCATTTTACAGACAATTTGGGTCTAGTTGCTGTACAAGAAAAGGGTGTGATGTGGATGACGTCATGCTCGAATTCATCAGCGAATACAGAAAATAGATGTTTCGAAAAGAGCGTATTACACGATATAGGATGAGAAATGGATGTTATTAGGATGAGTTGTCTCTGAACGTCAAGGTGAGGGTAACCAACAGTTAATCTCAGCGGTGCTTCCATTTCACTGTAAAAGCAAACAGGCTACATTAATAAACGAATGGTTGATTTAATACACTATCTTGTTCTCTATGATTGATTTACGAACTTACTGACAAGAAAACTCACAAAAAACCACAACTATTTTAACCTCACCACTTACTCGAGAGAACACAGATGTCGCGACTAGTAAATATAAATGCCGCTAGGAGTGTGCTAGTCAATTTGTACGAGTCGTACTGAAAGAAAAGTTTGCTTGAAAATTTCCATGCATTCTGCATCCTGTCCGTGTGCATTCCACGAAACAGTACGTAAAATGGAACGTGTAAAGCGGGTTTCCCGAGTGTCGATTGATGGCACAGATTCCAGTTCGCCGTTGCGAGGAAACAAAACAGAACGTTTACCGAGGGAACTGCGTCTGGCAAGTAACACGAAACAGTAGGAGCTCACCACAGCTTCGAAGTTTCCGTTCCTACCATTTCCTTCTTCTCTTGTCTTCGTTTCCAACACACTTCGATACTTCAGCTTCACTCCGCGCCTCTCGTTCGAAAACCTCTGGCGATAAAACGAGGAGAATTAAAGCCAGTAAATTGAATCCTAGCTTAATAGGAATATAATCCAAACTGTGCGGATTTGCTTCCGACCTAATTACGATTCGGAATAGCATTTTCCAACTGAACGAGCAATAAGTTTCTACGCGGAATCTCTAAACCTCATTCACAGTATTGGATTCGATACAGTTAGATTTTGAGGTCACTAAAGTACGCGCTGGAATTTAGTTTACCTCATTAATGTCTAAATCATGATTGGAAAAATGAACTTTCACCAATACGAATTACTATTAATACAATAATGACGTAGCAAAGAGTGATTTCCCGTTTGACAAAAAATATTTAAAATTTTGTTAATGTGCAATCAAATATTGCAGATATCGCAGATCATATATTTTTGGATATGGGAATGATTTAATATACGTATCATATGTATCATCCTACAAAACAATAAAGTCAACAAAAGTATAAAACTACAGAATTTGCAAAAATTATCCGTTTTTTGTTTTGATATGGTCCTTTTTCTCTTTTTTTGGTCAAATCATCGAATGGTGTTCATTAATAATGCAAGCAATTTCAAGAATTTTCCATTCTCAAAACAACCACATTCGTACGGCATGTTATTTACATAGGCAGTTAAGGAGTATAGTTGACTTCCCCAATTTGTTAAATTTAAGCTTTAATTAAATGTTGTTACAGTAGAGCAGGAAGCTATCTCATATATCTTTGCAAACTAGGTTAATTGATGACATGCAAAGTTTCATTTGTGTAATGGCTGATGTAAATGTGAGGACTAGCATGCAGAACTGATTCTAGCATTCCGCCTAAAACCATGTAAACAATGTAAAATACTTTATCATTTTAGCATTAAAAACGTACTTGCATCCCAATAATATTTCAATTCTTCCTAGTATTCAATTTTCTTCAATTTTTGAAGTAATTTTCAATACCAGAAGCATCAATCTTTCTTAGAAAGTATAAAAATATTGGTTACCTTTCATACAATAACAAACAAATAAATCTGTCAAGAGTTTCTCTCTTATTCGAAACGCTCATAAAAATGCTGAAACTTATCATAAAATGGAAAAATATCATGAAAGCATTATCTCAGGATAATAACCTTGCACTTGTTATTTTAATAAAAGAGAAATAGTTAAAATATTTATACATTTTTGAAGTTTGATTCCTAACTCTAATAGAGGTATCTATCGTGAAGAAAATAGTAGCTTTTTCTCACCCAGTCTCATCGTAGCGTACTAGCAACCACAAAAATTAATACCAAAATAGTTGAACTAGGATTAAAAGACAGGAAAATAGTGAAGTACAGGAAATGGAATATGAAGTGATCCAAAACCATATCGGAACATAGTATTTGCGAAATTAGATCCAACATAGTAACCACCTGCCTCGACCATTCAGTCTCGATGCTCGTTGGGACCTCGAAATAGCAACGCGAGTCGTAGGGAAGAGAAGGGACATGATCGCTTTGAAAAGGATATCGAGACGAATCGAAACGATCTCGATCCGCCATCTTTGTCTTGATCGGACAAAAGAAGGCCGCAGACGTATTCGTGTATCTTCCCTCAATCTGTCATCGAGTGCGACCACAGTCGATGGTTTTTAGTAACCATTTCTATCTCTATCTCCGGTTCAGCTTCGAACTCCAACGGTTAGGGTACGAATGCAAGGGCAGTGTTCTGAGAAATTGTCCCGTCAGTGCACTACCGTCCATTGGTTACACGACAGCTGATATATGTCAGTGTCTACACTGACGAAAGGTATGGCAGTGCTCGTGAAACGTCAGTTACGTCAGTGAACGCTGCCCGCCGGTGTTTCGCACAACGATCGTCAGTGAACTCTGCACACTACAAATGCTCACCGAGACGCATGTTTACGCCAAGTTTGGTTATGTCTGTTCATTGTGTTCGTAACACCTCCCCCAATCACTATGCCCATGCTGTCAATGAATATGAATATTCTTATTAAATAATGCGTATCTGAGAAATGTGCCGTTTTTAATATCGAAAACAAATGTAAACTTTCTTCGGGCAAAGTAATTTAACGACTGTTACAGTAGGACGATTTACAGTAGGACGATTATATATTATATATATAATTATACAGCAAATAAAGAAATTTAATACTAAACAATACCAGAATTTTTCAACCGTTATTATGGCACGGTTAAACTTTTGTGCTTATTGATCGGTATGATACCGCCATTGGGTCTGTCTGTAAGAAGGTATCCATTTAAAATCAGAGACGTTATTTTATTTTTATTCAAGTAAGTATCTTAGTACGAATTACCAATTTTTTCTATTACATTACGAGAATATGTATTCCATTATAATATTAGTCACTGACTATTTTTTAACAAGTTTTGATGGAAGAAGTGCTAATTATAATTATTCTATTAAAAAATTATGGGTTATTATAAGCATAATTATATTTGTGCTTATGATCAAATCCTTTGTTTTGTTAAGTAAACTCCTGAGGACGATAAAAATTGTGGAGTTCTTAAACTCGACAGTTCCTGATGGTCAGAAAGTCGGGCAAGGTATTAGGAATATTGGGTTCCATCAAACTCAACAGATTCTACATGCTCTAATGGCATGCCGCCCGAGAACAAGCTCTAATAGCATGATTCCGAAAACAATGTGCGTAGACTTCCAATCATAATTTTCTTGATGCTTTCATGAAACATATGATGGAAATGGTTTAAATGAATTAGTACTAGTTTAAATGAGTTGGTTCTAGATAGTGTACCTAAGTTCGACACTTCGGGTTTTAGAAACTAACACTTAGGCTTTGGAGAACTTTTTGGCTCCGGTTTTATTTCTGACACAATATTTATTTCTCTCTAAATCATGAAATGTGCTTTTTATGCAGTTTATGATACGAATGAAACAATAAGACAGATCTTTGTAACAGCAGGTTTGGTTATTCGTTTGAATGTCAAAAATATAAAGTTTAACCGCTAAGAAAGCTTAGATTTAACTTCGATTTTACGTCAAAATATTTTTTTCAACCATGAAATTTCTTCTTTTAGCTTCATAATTAGGGTGTATTTCATGAATTGCTTATTTATTGTTGAATTTCTGTTGTTAGTAATATATGTGCGGGTGTTGACTACAAGAGAGCCATTGCTCACATGTTTTCGGAGGTCGACACATAAAATTAAGAAGTATAAGAACAAAATTTATATAATATAGGAATAATGTATAAAAACAAATTGTATAAAAAATTCTACACCACTGGTTTGGAAACTTTGAATTCTAGAATTCTCAAGCAATTCTCTGTATAATAGATTTAAGTTTCCAAATCCAGTCACTGTATGTTTCTCAGAGAGAATATATCCTATTATGTGTTATATTTTATTGTTGTCAGTTAATTTGTATAACATATATCAAATGCTTCTCTAATATTATAAAGAATTCATTCATGTTCAAATAAAATTTATTCTTTTTAACAGCAGCTCGATAATTTTTAATTTAAAAAATTACAAGGAAAACATGAAAGGAGGGGAAAGAACGAAGCTGCAGGCTCAGATTTCAACAATAAACTCAAACAAAAATAAATTACTAAGATTTTCTAAAATGATATTTCTTCAGTTTTCCGCTCATAACTTGATAATACATTTATAGAACGAAACACCACTGTACCTAAATAATGTGATATTAAATTTCCAACAAATTATATTTTGTGCCATTTTGTCGTCAGACGAACGGATAAGGCGTAAGAGCGCGATTGTACAATGGATCAAAGAACTTATTCTTTTCGTATTTTGTTTATAACTTGAGAACTATTTACTTTTAGAGAAAACGTCCTTATACGAAAATGAAATTTATTGAACCTCCAACAAAATGTGTTTTTCAGAATTTCTTTTTCTGACGATCTGTTTATCCGCTTATGTGCGTTGAACTTACGTACACATCTATGTAGCAGAGTCAACGTGTACTTTTTTCCTTGCATGGTGTCTGTGGTCCAAATATGGTTCCAGTTCTGGTCTTTAACTCTTGTAAATTCACAGAATTGAAAAAAAAAATGACATAGCATTTTATTTCTAAAACCCATTGCCTCAATGTTAAAATCTATGCAAACTAAGAATTGTTGAAATTTTTCCGTTTTTTTTCTTCTGGTACTTCGGTCGAGGTTTAAATTCGGTTCATCTTATAAAAAAATCAGAACTACCCTATTTGATGCAATTAAATAATACGTACCGACTCTTCGACATAGATGTGCACAAAACATCCACGCACAGAAGACGATAGATTTTCAAAGAAAAATCCAGGAGGACGCGTTTTGTAGGACGTTTAATATTTCATTTTCGTATGAAGACATTTTCTCTAAAAGTTTGTAGTTCTCAAGTTACAATTCAATTAGATCAATTGTAGAATTTTTATCAATTTAATCACGCTCTTTGGCATTTTCCGTTCGTCTGGTGACAAAACGTACAGAATGTAATTTGTTAGAAATTTAATGTACATTTTTCCTGTTCAACAGTATTTCGTTCTAAAAATGCGTTGTCTTAATATTATAGGTGAAAAACTAAAATAATATTGAAAGGGAAAAAACTTTTCTTGACATGTTTCNTTTTTTTGACATGTTTCTTTTCGTCACTTAATTACTGGACTCATAGTCAAATGAGCATTTGATGCCAGTAAGGTCGTGTTTGGTATCATTTCTCATCATTTTAAGCGTAGATTTCAATTATTCTATAACAATATCACAATTTTTATGGAGAAAAAAAGAATTTTCTTTTGTGGTAAAGCCAACTTGTTTACTGAAAGAGCTGCCCACCGGTCCAATTGTCTAGGGATTCAGGGGACGGGCACAGGTATAACGGTGTAGACCTAATCCTTTTAGGAAGTGTCGAGTTTAATGGTGAATCCTTAAGGAAGTGTCGAGTTATACTTCTACCTGAGGATCTGTGGAGTTTAAGTACGACCACAAATTGTATCGAGTCGTATCGTACTTTATTCATGTCCTCAACGCAAAACCACATCTCAATAAAGAAAATGTTCCAAAATCATTGTCATTAACATTGTCCAACCATTACGATGAACAATACATCAAGCCGTCATCCTGACCGTACAAACAACCATTGTACTTAAAACCATTGCAATTAATTTGTCCTCTGCGCTTCCAAGTCGCACTTTCGCTCTGAAAACAGAAACCGATCGAAGTGAATTGCGAGTCAAATCGACGTCTTCTCTTTTTCGCGATTCTGCCTTGTTCAGACAGCGTTGACCTGGTGGTGAGAAAGGGAATGAGTGGAGGGGAGAGATTAACAGAGAGGGCAGTGAGATGGAAGAGTTTAAAGAAGGATGGGTTGCCAATGGATGGGTCGTTCGTTCTCCTTAGTAGGAGACTTCTGTTGCCGAATGGGAAGGAATGAGATCTGTGAGGTAAGATCTAGAGATCTCACTTTGCTCTCATTCAGTTTCTTTTTACCTGCGACAATTTCACAGGATACTTGGAGATCTAGATCAACTGTTTCTTGCGGAGGGAAGAAATCAAATGGCGGAAAACCGATATGTGAAAGCCTCGTAGATATATTTTCTTCCCAAGATCACAGATAGTAAAAAATGATGTCAAAGGAGAATTCATATTAGTAACGAAACGTTCCGTGAAATTTCTAATATTCTGTCAAACATTTCTGATTCAAAAGAACTAAACGTGATTTGATTTTCTTTCTCAAGCCCTCCAGTAATTTAACCGAAAATAGGAACGAACCAAGGCTGACCAAATATGTGCACTTCAAATCTGATGAGTATCCTTCATAAATGGTACGTGTAAATAATACTTCCCTCATAATACTTATATTATTTGTTAATCTCAGTAAATATAATATGTTAAAATAAAATATATCATAATATACCTTGATAAAAACATAAATTTTCCAAACGTTGACGGTGAAAAATGCTGAATGTGTCAGTAAAAAGTTTGTTTTTATAATTTTAAAAAATAAATATTTTTCTACAGTGTTTCCTTATTCATGATTTAGTGAGATTCAGGTCCCCATGGCTACTCCTTCACACGATACAGGCGAAGGATATGGAAAGGAGAGCTGTTGGGTTGCCAGGAAAGGTAAAGACGTAACTGACTTCGGTTTGGAGTAAGTGAGGGAAACCCCGCATGGGAACCTCATCCAGTTCCGATGAAGGAGTAATCGAACTCTTCCGTTCAGCAATGCGTTGGAAGCGAAGACGTTACCATTACTCCACGGCTGCCGGTGTCTCTACGAAACAAATGGCAAACCCTGCAAAACATACCAGACCCACCCGACTCCGGCGCCGCACAGCTGTACCCACCAGTCAGAGATCTTTTTTGAAAACGGAGCACTTTCCGCGCGGTATGTCTCACAGAGCGACAAATCAGAGCCCTTGGGCGTCCTTCGTCTTAAAGATAGGCATCAGTTCAGTACCGAGAAGGGAGAGAGAGTCCATCTGGAAGGGGCACAACGACATGCGGCAGACGCGCGAGTCGAGTCCCTCAGCATGCAGTGGTGGTGGTGGGGTGGGGGGTCAGGGCGGCGGTGGACTTTGGTGTGTTGCTAGGTTAAGACAGAGTGGTGGGGGGGAGGGGGATTGGACGTCTGGGTTGCCCAGCTGCAGCGAACATGTCACCGACACTGCGAGCTCAGGGTCTCGTATTGTGTGGAGTGGCGACATGAACCGTTCCGCCAGCAGGTACACAGCGAATCGCGAAGCGGATAGACTGGTGGCAGCGGATGTACGGATCGAGGAAACTGCCACGTGGATGCAAGGCAGAGCTAAATAAAGAAAAGTTGAGAACTGTGTACGTTTCAGGAGGAGGAAGCTTGTTTCTATGTTTCCTTCAATGGAAGAACTAACTTGTGATCACCGTATCCCTGGCGGATATTCATTGTTACGCTTATATCAGTTACGCTTAATCCAAGCACACTTATTGACGTTACTCATATCATAAGTTCAGTCTCTTCTGTCTAGTCATCACAAATATTTTGCATTACAAATATATTATAGAAACAGATCTCAAAAACTAAAAATCGATAGAATTTGTATTATATTTATTCTTTACACCCTTAAGTTTGGTTCCAATTATTACAACATAATACTTCGTACCATGTCCGTGCTCATGAAAAACATTTTTTTTTAAATACCTCACGAAGGATATTACAACCAAATAGAATTTATATCACTCTTTGAACTAATTGGAACTTAATTATTGAAATGTGTAGTGCCTGACCTCTGTCTAGACCTTAAAGTTTAGATGAAAACACCTTGTTTTTTATAATTATAATTGTAAACTGTAATTCTGTATTATTTTGCGTTCTGGTGCACTTGCTAGTATATATTTAATTTCCAAATTTATGTGATATTGTAGATTTTTATTTGTTAAAATTTAATTGTTAAATATTAATCCTAGTTTTATAACTTAGGTGCTATGCATCTTACATTATCTAAAGTTTTCTAGTTCATTGCTTATATATTTTCATTTTTTGAAGTTTTAATTCACCTTACCCAAGCACGAAATAATATCCTATGTGGGATTCATCGTATTTATCTTCGCACCTTTACACTGTTTTTTTAACGTGTAACTTATAAAATATGAATTTTTTTATATGTAACTTAGTATGAAATTTTTACTTAACTTGAAACTTTTCAATATGAAATTCATGTAAATCTTTATGTATAAAATTAAATATTCTCCCTCTCCCTTGCATATACATTTATGAAATAGTAGTGTTTGCGAAGACAGATTTATTAAAATCCCACCCCTGCTTTAGAAGAAACAGTCTAGTTCACGAGCACAACACTCAAGGCTAATATTCATCGTCCTGACGTATCAATCCAATCATCCTTTGCAAAAAGAAGCATATCATTCAGGAATAATTTTGTATAATTCCCTCCAAAAATTTAAATGATATTAATAAATTGAATCCCTTCAAAAGGGCTCTAACGACCTTGATGCTCTATTGTTTCTATAATGTGAAAGAATTTACTGATTTTAATAAAAGAAGTTAATGAGAGTTTCAATCTACCGATACATATTGTTTTCCAGATGATTTCGGATGATGTAAGTGATGTTAATTTCTCTTATACTTTGCCATGTCATTGTTACAATACTTTTTTAATTCCTTTTTTCATACATGATATTTTTGATCGTTTTTATTTATAAATGTTTACTTCTAACTGTACTTGACATTGGCGTGGTTGTGTACATTGTCTCTATAGCCTCAACATATTCCGAGTTTTTCTTCTGTTTTCCTTCGGATAGCGGTGAATTTACCATAGGTGGGAATGTCATTTAAAACTTTTGTTATTATTAATCTCTAATTTTTAATGCACATTATACATACGATTCATTTTGGAAGAATAATTTGATCTCAGTACGTATTTTATTAAAAACATTTTTAAAAGTATTAAATCCTTAGCCACTGAAGCCCTTGGGCCCTTGATCGGAATTGATAGGATGGTCCCTTGCTTGTTTCCGGAGAGTAACTTAGTTTATTATTCCCCACGTTTACGACAGATTTTTTGACAGAAAAGTTTATTTATTTATGTTTTACCTGACTTTTGTTATTAATTTTATTACTTTGATACACATATTACTTTTGGAATTGGAAGCATGAAAATAAATTTTAAAAATTGATTCCAACCCCGATCTCGTATTCCATGAAGAACAGAAGCGATTTGTATCAAATTTATTGAAATAAATTCCAATAATGTACGATGTATGACAGATTAACATGAATTTTAAATTTAAATTCAGTTTATTACTACAATTAAATTTCAAGCGCAAGTAATTACTAAAATTATTGATTGTTCTGATTTTCCAATATTAATAGGCTAGTAATACACTTTCAACGATTCCGTCATTGCATTTATTAGTGTGTAGCAAAACAAGAATTCGATGAAATATAACCAAGAGGAAAATACATTTGATTGAAAATATAGAAATTACCGAAATATTAATTGAAACTAATAGGTAAAACATGCAGATTCTATTTTTTTCATATTGTTAAGTAAATAATATAAACGTAGGCTTCCGCGGCCGGAGTCAATATAAGCTTGTTTGTCCGGGACAAACAAGCTTATGTTAAGTAAAGATGTGTGTCGCAATCGGAAATATGGAATGCTGCCAGAATACTATCAGCCAGTAATACGACCGTAGAGAATCTATCTCAAGTGTACTATGTTAACGCAGTTAATTCATGTGAAAACAGTCTGCTGATTCGTGCATGACTGGAGGGTTCATCTGTCACGAGTACGTGGGAAAATCACTCATTTCTCAAATATCCAGAGCTATGAACACACTTGTTCGTCTGCACCGAAAACACATAACTAGACAAAACAATTCTCAGCTCGGTAATTAATCAGGAACATTTCCCAGGAGAATCTGAGACGAATAGGCTTCAAATATGAGGCATGGCTATCTTCTTACTCTTCTACATGCGCAAATAAATTTTATAATTACTCTTAGTATTATTTAATGTTGGATTCACACGTATTATTCTGCTTTTTCTACACTCAAGCAACATTTATTTGAAGAATACACGATAGCGCTTGCACGCGAATAAATAATACTGCACAAAGCGAGAAAATTTACTTGTGAGGGATAGAACATACTGCATTGCAAGGTCTGTCGAAACCGATTAACAAGTGCGTTACATAAATGTAGCCTTTTTTATACATTTTTCAATCTAGTTTTTATAAATGGGAAATGCAGCGTTCCGTTGAAGCTTATCTATATGGGGTGTTAGGAAGTAAGTGCAGTAGAAGGTGAGTAGAAGGAGGTGCAGTTAGAAGGTGAGCTATTGTTAGAAGGTGGGTCGGTTATCCGAGTTTACCAACAACTCGGCCCACGTGGAGGTAATAGTAGTAGTTAGAAATAGTGAGAGTTAGGAGGAGTAGGAGGTGGATACAAAAAGAAAGGTTCGTTTAAATACACGTTTTTTGGTCCCTCCGTGAATTGAACACGGAGTAACACAGTGGCGAACTAGCATCCTAGCCCAGAGCAGCATGTACTAGATGAACGACGTCACACTTAGGTCTATTCAACGGAGCATATCTGTTTCGTTGGTGAAGCGTCCGATAGTCTATTAGTCAAATTAGACGGAAAAGGCTGGGCAGTAAGAAAAATTCATACGATGCTGTTATTTTTTTGCACGGGAACGTTTCGATGAATCAGACAAATATTACACAAGATTATGTATAGCTCCGCAGTTTACAGTAAGCATAATCCCGTAATCAAATCCCGTTGTTACCTCTTCTAAGCGCTACACTTCAAAAGAGTCGTACATTGAAGAAAACAGAAAAATAACTGTAGTAGATAAAAACGTTTTCTGAAGGTTTTTTAAGAGTCTCCAACATCGTACAACACACAGGAGGTGTTGTTCGCGGGACATTAGTTTTGATGACCCTTGGCCTCTAATATTTCGAATTCTCCAGCTACTATTTTCAGAATTTTGTCCAATACCGGTTTGTAACACCAGAACATATTCCTGCCTTGTTGTTGGTATTCTTTATCATTTTTCATTTTTAGAAACACCGAAATTTCTGCGGTATTGGTAATTTGGGTATAATAATCTTCCTAGGAAGTTGGCACCGTAGGAAATCTGTAGAGAAAGACAGATGTAACAGCCCAACCTACGACACTTGAGGTCCAACCGTGTCTGATGTAAATTACACCATGGGTCCTTACTATAGACCCGCATCAAGTCACACCGTCTGGTGACAAGCGTCTCAGCGCCGGCAGGTACGCGACGAAGAACAACGAACGCTGCGGGTGGCATGGCCTCCCCCTGATGACACCCAACAATGGCGGACATGGAGCAAAGGTGTGCATTGTGGCCGCTAGGAGTGTTCTAATCGAGACTGGTAAGGGTAACTGTAAAAAACGCATTTATAATGGATGAATCTGAATAAATACTGAATAAAACCTATGAAAATATTTCTTTATATACATAAAAGACATAAAAAATAAATACAAAAATATGTGTACTATATATTGTTGCAAACGTTCTTGATATCTGATTCGATAAGCAGGATTCAATTTTATACCACTGTATGATTTTAATCATCTAGCTGTTTTAGATATCGTTAAACGAAATATATTGAAGTCTATTTAAAGTATATCTCATTGCTCTTCCTATATTTGTTTTTCTTTTTTCGGTGGAGCACTCTCTCCCGCAGAGGGCCAATAAGTGAGACACGTTTGTCATTTGTTAACATTTATTTGAAAGAAAAGGTGTACGTTAGTGGCAGTCAAAATAAGACGATTTCAAGAAGCCGTTACTAGTTTCATAAATCACATCGTGCAGTAGTAGTAATTAGCGTAATACAAACAACAAGTTGTAGTTCAGACTTTACGATGCCCATTGTTGATCTCTGCATTATTTTAAGTACTTTTATAAATATATTCCATGTTTCAATATTTCCTACAATTGTCCAATTAAAGCTCTGTGGGGCGCATCACTTCTTTTATTTCGTACGAGTAATTCGAGGCACAAAAATGCATGTGAAACTCGATACTTAGCCAACTGGCTATCATGACACCATACGCCCTCCACAGCGTTTAAGATGATACAACGGCAGGTGTTCGATGTTCAAGGGAGAAGGGCAACAGGAGCAGCATCCCAAATCGAGCCACGCGCTGCTGTCCGCCGGGCTGCTGCGCCGAGGACAGATGGTGTGACGTGAAGTGGGAGCGGCGATGGCTGGACCAGTTGAGACAACGGAGGCGAGGTCAGCGCAAGTGACGCTTCGGGTCGCGGGTTTCTCTCTCTACCAGCATTCTCTCTCACCCCACACCCTTCACCGGCTTCACCACCACATATGTCATCCACTCCGCAACATCGTCCTATGCAGTTCAGTGCACCACTATCTCATTGCTAGGGCAAGGATTTGTAGGCGTGCACTTCTTTCCTAGGGTAAATTAAAGCTTTTCGGAAAAATACCATAGTCTTTCTGTGTAGATGAGAAAGGAGGCATTTTTTTCAGCATCTTTGTATCGGTACATGTATCCCTTTTTTCTCCCAACTCTGCTCATATTTCCCTTATTCCCCTTTTACTACAGATTTTCAATGAACTTCTAAAGCAAATATCATGTATAAGAAACATGAGGATTTTATTCCATTTATGCGGTTTCGAATCAATATCAAGTATATAATTAATCTTAATGTTTCTTCAGCTTGCAGTAAACATGCAAATTGTTAGCCTCTCTGTTTTGTGGTAAATGTGCGTATCTGATTGCAGCTATTAAACGATTGGAAAAACAAGGTCTCGAAAATAAAAACAATGGTATGTACTGTTTTATTCTTCTTCTGAAGAGTGATGACTTGATATACTTTTTGTGACTCAGTGAATTAAAATAAGAGGAAGGTGTCATTCGAGAAAGTTTTTTTTCCGTTTTCCCGCTTATTATGAAACCTTGTCCCTTCCTTTCTGCGTATGAAATGTGCACCTAAATCCCAACCCTGTCCATAACTAATGCCAAATATATGATTCACTGAGGCAACACTATAGATGTTGCTACTGTAGGATTGGATGTCGGAGATTCAAATTCAGAGGAAGGAAAGGAATTTTTAAGTACTGTAAGGTTTGGAAGTCATATCCAAAGGTCTGGAGAAATCCTTTCTTCCCTCTAAATCTTAATTTCAAGTCCAAACCTGTTTTATCAGTCTCCGTTCATCAAGAAGCATCATTCCGAGTTCCACGAAAAATCTCGTTGTTATCCTACGGTGGAGATAAAATAGAGGTTTCTGTACATGTTGCATATTGACGCAGATACCCAACCAAGAATTTGAGGACGGGGTGGAATTAGCCCTAATCGGTTAGGTCCAACGATCATATCAACTGATCTCAACGCACATTGAAATATGACGGAAGAAATGTCAAGGAGCATTCAGCTGATGACGTTTACGGATGACGTTTAGTGATTCTGCGGCAATATAATCAGAACCGGATTCGCACGCGAACAGTTAATGATCGAAACTTTCATCAGCTGTGAAAAAATTGTCACCTGCCGTGAGCCAATCAGTACGACGGACACAGCTGTCGGATCTTTAGATATATTGTGGTTTTACCCACAAACCTGCATTGCCACATTGGTTAGTCCATGAAGGGTGGAAAGGACCCTCCACGGAGTAACGGGATATGCTGCAGTCGGAGGCTACATCTTCTGGGTGTTCCTAGGTCTAGTGCACCTTCACACATACCACGTCTGGTCATTTACTTCAAAATGTGTCATACACTCACACTCCCGATCCTTATTCAAGCATATGTTTGAATCGTCTAGGCAATAAACAATTAAAACTACATATTAAAATACATCATAATTATTTATAATCATACTACTATATAAAAGAGAACTTTGAATATTTGAATCAGATAAACGTGAATCTTTCAGTATCTGGAAACAAACGAACAATAAATTTGATTGGGTTAACAGAAAAAGGTTAATAATGTACATTAGTTAAGAAATATTATCTGTGTTACTGGGGTCATTTCATAAATAATTGTACAGAATTTTTTATTCATTTACATACTTGTTTGTTTGTTTTTTGACAATATATTTTTACAATGCTTCAATATAGTCTCTCTTCTCAATGACTGAGTCCCAATTGGGAAACTTTACACTTCCATCCAATTCCCGATCTTTATTTATCTGACGAATGGCTCGGGTGCCGGCGGCAGAGATGAATGACGTCGTCCTCTCATGAGTTGTTTCAACTTTGGGAATAAGTTGACGTATGGTGGACTTATATCAGGACTGCATGTAACCTTCCCAAACATATTCGTGCAACTTCAGTTACAATTACGACAGGCGATGCGCGGGTGAGCATTATTATGGAGAATGAGCGGCCTTACCTAGAGCAACTGAGGTCAGGTTTTGTGTATTTTCCTCAGACGTTTTTGACTGAATTCACGGAGGTACAGTCCTGTGACACTTCGATCGGATGGAACTTTGCCAGTGATGGCGATGTCTCCATGAATAGGAAATGACTATCATTTGCTTCACTTTAGATTGAGCTGGTTGAAATTTTTTGGTCATAGGGAAGATTAAACTTTCCACTCTTTGGAGTGTGATTTTAGCTCCGACTCATGTTTCATCGAAAGCCATGCTTCGATGCAAAAAAGCTTGACATTCAACGTCAAATCTTCGTTTCAGGAAGGTCGCAATGTCAACGCGTTTCTGCTTCTGATCAGCACGTTACTAGTCACAATACCCGAGACCACTGCAGGCTCCATTTCCAACTCGCGTCATTAAACTAAAAACCACGCTGTCAATGAAACCAAAACACATTTTGAACTACAACTGACGTAATAATCACTATGGATGTATCACACTTTTTATGTGCGTGTTTATATGCCTGCTTTGTTTTGACAATTGAAAGTAACAAACATTGTCAATTGACACGAGGATTCAAGAACGATTGTTTTGCACAAAATTTAAAATCACATGCAATTGACAATACAATTTGCAATTGACACGAGTTCAGTCGCCTATACTCACCAAATGTATAAACATATGGATATATTACTATACAAGAGAATCATTAAAAAAACAATTATTGCCCTGCTATTAATGCGATAAAAAGGTGAAACGAAGAAAATATAAATTATGTGTACCAATTTATTCAACATTTCTTGCCCCTCTGGTCTCATCATGACCGATGATAAATGAGCAATTATTGCAATTGCTCTAATGACCCGTTGGCGAGCCCTAAAGCCCCATTGAAAAACAATTATTGAATTATTTAGTTTTGTTTAAAATTACAGTTACAGTAATCCTGAATTTCGATACAGTTATAGTAATTGTTTATTTAAATATATTAAATTATTGTACATTACAATACTTTTGTTTCTGTGTTAAATTTGTATAGATCTGATCCAAGAATTTTCCAGGAGAGGAATAATTTTTAAACCAATATAAAAAATGTTCGATATTGGTGGAATATCAATAAGCACCGCGAAAAAATACATAACATTTTCGACTGACAGTGAATGTTCCGAGGGGTATGTTCGTATATTAAAATAATGCACCAAAGAAATTAAGGAGAAAGATGGACTCGGGTACGCCGGATATTAGCCGTTCTTACTTAGCACTTGGATTAGTCGGTCTTATCCCAATTTTTACAGAAAATTACAACGTCGTCTTCCCACCCACCACTGAGCAGATGGACACCAATATCGTATTATTTGAGAATAAAACTGACATTAATTGGTGTTTTAATCTTTTAAAAACATTCTCCAACCTTCCCGGATATGACAGAACTCAACAATTTTGAAAGGTCGAAGGAGGAGGAAGTTATACAAGAACTCGAAACAAAACTTTCTAAAACACATCCAATGAAAATAATTTTTGCATAGAAGTAATCAGAAAAAATTCCTCTTAATACAAGCATTTTAAACAAAAATGAACATACGTTGAATAAACGTTTGTGTGCAGAAAAAAATCCCAAGTTGTCATTCATCCTCAGGGAGATGAGAACTGCAGACACCCTTTGCAGGACACCGGAGACATTGAAGTGTTACGAGATTGTCAAAAAACCAAGCGCAAAGCTTGAACTTGCAATATAGTTTTCCGAACCTATTATCTTCACCTGAGATACCATGTAGATACCGTATATTAACCTACGAGTGCTTTGCGTAAATCACAAAACAAGTTCCGTTTCCTGCAGAGACTGGATCCCTCGGGTTTCGTTGCAAGGATTGAATGAAACGGGCAATAAACCCTCTGGAGACAGGGCGAACGAATGCCGAGATGCCAGATGGTGGCAGCGGCTGCTTCGGGAGACAGATGACTGCGATGGACATGGCCGCGCCAGCTCGATGACAGGGGGATGGGGTCGTGTCTGCGCAGAGGGGTGGGAACGAAAGAGGGTCGAATGGAGCGAGAGACGGAAGAATTATTATGAAGGAGAAATTTAGAATAAATGAACATGAGAAATAGACTTTTTTAATCGTAGAGTAAAATGTCAATGTATTTCCACGTTAGTAAAATGTTTTTATTAAGTCTGTGACAGTTACGTTTTACCCTTTTCATACCCTATTTTGAGTTTGTTATTTCACCAATTAACATTTCTATATAGGAACTAGAACCATTTTACCTAACACAGAAACTAGTGTTATTGTGTAAACGAATCCTCTGCGTTGCTTCTGCGATTAAAGCTTAGCATAGAATAAAACCGTTGCAATCTCTCCTTTGAAAATGTAGACAAACAATAATAATATTTAACATATATTGATTGAAAGGGTGCCGTGGTAAACGAATGTGGAAGAACCCAGCAGAAGTTAAAATAAATTGACAAATGCAATGAACAACCTCTATGGTCACATCAAAATAAGAAGAGAAATAGGATATTTTTTAATAAACTGCCTGATCTCATCCAGTGTCGTTGAATTGATGCACAGTCTTCTCTCGCTGTAAAGATTTCAAAGGACTGGATATTTTCATCGTTATACAGAGAGAAACTAAAATTTGATGTAATACGTTTAAAAGTAAAGTAATGTGTGTTTAAAAATCGTAAGAATTGAAATAACATTAAATTCACGATTTATTGTTACAATAAACATGCCCCTAGACAAAGCCTAGAGAACCTGTATAAGAAATCTGCCTCTACCCGAAGGAAAACCGGAGCAAAACCCGGGCCAGGATGAGGCTACAGAATTAATGTACACAACCGTGCCAAAGTAGAGTACACATAAAACTAAATTAATATGAGTCATAAGACAACACAATCATGCAAGAAAATAGTTTTTGAAATTGTTATAAGTTATTTAAAAAGTACTATAGCAATGTCGTGATAAAATACAAGACGACTTAAAAGAATTCATTGAATCAAATAAAAATTTAAGTTGTAGAAGCACTGGTGCATTACTTTTACCGCGGATTTTAATCCAAACATCCAAACTTATTCTTGCAATTCACATTTGTATTTTTTTATTTTGGTGATTTCACAGATCGGCACAGAAACAAAATATATGTAACGCTATTAGAAGTCGTGTGCAACAGGGTAGTGGGGGAACAATACAAGCTAACGACGCTGCATTGACAAGTCGGAAGCAGGAGCAATAATGGCTATTGCATGTACTGCTCTTGCGTATCAAGTGAATAGTCTTAAATCAACCCGCGAGGAGTGACCACATGACCTAGAAGGGTGGTCAAGAGAGAAAGAATAATGAGGCTTGGACAACATATGGGGTCGTGGTTGACATCGAGACGTGAAAGAGGTTTAACGGGTGAGCGAAGCGGTGCGGTTGACGGCGCAGACGATAAGGGGTTGGAAGGGAGACATAGAACCGGTTTCACGAGGGTGCGAGGTTTATGCATAAGGCAGTCGGATCAGCTTACTCGTAATGACCGCACACGAAATGCTCAGAACCTATTTTATCCGCGATATTCTACAGCTGATTAATTTGTTTCTTTTGGACAATACACAATTACTCTTCCTTGACCTTGTATTATCCAAACAAGAACAATTATCTTTTCCGATTTGTAATAATTTTGGGATATAATTCCACCCGTTTACCCATTTTACAGCTGACGTTCTCCTAACTTTGATAAATTGGGAGAAACGTTTCACATTCTTCAGAAGAACTTCTAATACAACTAAAAATCTAGTCTCAAAACACAATTCAATATTTTTAATATGGATTCAAAGATGAGCAATGAAACCGTTTGACCCTGACACGTTTTAAAGGTTTTTGATAATGATAGGTTTGTCATGGAAAGATTGATAAAACGCTGCGAATACAAAAAATAAATCTATTTGAATGTGTGTGGTCCCTTACGGCGTGAACACCACATTTCTTTTATCCAGTAATAAGATATAACGTTTCAGTAATAAATTATACCTTTAAAAATTACCCATGTACCCACTTATTCGTCTTCTGTTTTTGAAAACAAAGATATATCCTGTATATTTACTTAAATCTTCGTATTCATGAATTATTATATTAACGGAAGGAAACAAATAATTTCAGTGATGATGGTATTATCGTAAGCTACGGGGTTTCTTGGAAATAAACAGTAGCAACAATCCCTATCACAGACTTGGTTTCCATTATAATTCACGAGATATTCATTTTTATTTTTTATTTTTTTGTTACTCCAGAGAAATAATTACGTAGGATTGCGTTCTCGAGTATCACTGGTTTCGTGAAGTAAAAAGTATTCATCAACAGACCAAGTAAAAATTTCGGTAATTTAAAGCATTTCTTCTACACGTTTCCATTTCAGATCAATGCAGTAAAAATCGTCGCAGAAGAATAGCTCGTACGTTTCAAAAAGTGAACAGTAATATTTCGATGTGGAGGTTTGTGATAATTTTGCAATTCTCCGACAGAGCCAAATGTAAGGAACAAAAAACATCCCTTTACTATAATTAAAGGCTTCAAAATAAAATCGTTTAGTGTGATATAAAAATTGATAGAATCGAGGCTTCATCAACCCATCCTTATTTATGTATTTATTTTTATCCAGGGAAGTAAATTTAGGTATATTCACTTCACTGTAACTTCCATATTTTAAAAAAGTATCTTGTGTAATTTGATGCGAAGGTGACACCGTGTGTGTTCTAGAGATTCTCTTACGGGTGTCATATTTTTCTCGTTCTTCATCCCTTATTTTAAAAAGAAAAGAGAGCGTCCTTTCAGATATTTGGGACACCTAATCTCGATTGTGAGGACTCAGTAAGGTCCTCATAGCAATCTTAAATGAGAAAATACATCGTCCTCGATGACGAAACTCTTTCACACCAATTTCTATTGAGGTATGTGAGTATTGTAGCGTTTTCCATTTATTTCTCGGAGTGTCCACTACCACCGGACAAATACGTTGCTCTATGGGACTTCCCCACTCCTCCGAGTGTAGCAAGTAAATGCAACTTCTTTGCTGCACGCAAGACACGATTCGGGCATTACCAGTGTGAACCACAAAAATTAACGAAACTACAATAGTAGAATATAAACAATTACTAATAACTCAACAAATAGCCTTTCGTGCAGCCTCATGTATATATAATGCAATATTATCTGTTCATTATATAATCGGACCAACGGAACGAAATCCATCACCTTAATAACTCCTCATAATTTGGAAACGACTAATTAGACGTGCAACTCTTGTTCTTCATCTGAAAAGCTACAGACGAAGACAATACTTGCTATAAACTCATCTCATCCATCATGGAGACTAACCCAACCTCAACAATACCCAGTACGAATTTTCTATATCAGTGAGAAAATTGTCAGAGCAAGTCCGGTTGCTCTCAGTGTGTGGAGAGAGCGTCTCGATAGACAAAAGGAACAACAATATCCCCGCACTGATGCAGCAGCTCTGTAGAATGGCACAACATTTTTGCACTCGGGTACAGTTCCAAATTCGTGTGCATTACACCAAGATCTAATCAGCATGCTCCCACTCGGAATCAGTTTCGAGAGAAAACCACTGCGGTGGCGCAAAAAATGGCGTTTAAATTGGTTAAGACGTTAAAAAATGGAAACACAGTTGTTTGCTGATTGACGTAAGAAATAGCTTAGCAATTTATCCACTCACAAATATTTGTCGAGTCAAATTACTGAATGTACTGGTGATGTTGATACAGACTCCGGTATGTGTTATGATTCGCTTCTAATACTTTAATGACTTAACTGAAACATTACTTAACACAAATACTTAACTGAAACATCTCAAAACTCGCTTTCATCGTTTTAAAATCTACTACTCCACAAGAAAGCTTCACAATATCAAATATATGAAGATTTTGTACAAAAGAGAGACACAAATTATCAACTCTGCGGTATTTTTAGAAGTATTTCACATAAATACTTTTTAAAGTTGCACATACAGTACAGTGTTATGATAAACTAAATAAACTGATTGATTAGATAGCTAATAAAATATTTCTCTCACCTTCAACAAAGCCTGAAACAGTCCCTCCACCTTGCTGATCCAAACGTAAAACAAAAATCGTAATCAAGTATGATAAAAAAGAACCTAACCGATCACCACAAATAATACCACGGGAAAGTAATTTCTTAATAAACCTTTTACTCAATGTAATTGATTATTTCTTGTTCAAACTTTTTCAAATGCAAGACATGAAATAAAAACCTCTCATACAATCGTATTCACTAGTGAGACGATGCGCATGAAACCCGACTCCTCTTCTCTTGAGAACCAATTACATTAGTACAAGAGTCTCGTCCTTGATCTCTTTCGGAAGCATCACAGCCGACGCACCCCGCAGTCGCACCGCGTCGCCGCGCAGTGGGACGTACCACCACAAGATAAACTTTTTATTGATATTAAAAAACAACAAATATCTGGTTTGCATGAACTGGCGTGGAAAGCGAGGGTCAGAATTAAATTAATTATTTAACTCTAAATATTTCGCTGGTAACATGTAATAAAATTTAAAAAAATTAAAAATATTTTCTTTTTTTCCACACCTCCTGAGGTTTTTTGGGTTTATATAGTTTCAATTCGCTTTCAGATTTCCCAAAAACGTAACTTGAAACATTATTTCAAGATAATAAAATAAAATTACAGGAGTATGAATTCTACATGCTCTAATAGAAAAACCATTTTTCTAAGAAATAGACGTGTGTAGGTTGCAGCAAATTTTGTCTAATTTTATTTTGAAAAAGAGAGATTATCTTCGAAACATAATTTTCATAAAAAATAATCAAAAATCAAAATTAGACAAGATTTGTTGGTTTCTTAATATAGAAATAAATCATTGACACTATTTATCGAGGTAAAAATTATGTTTTCTCTCTGGTCAAAATACTGGCCAAATATTCACAATACATAAAGTTTAAATTCTGTTTCATTCATTTATAATTTATTATTTTCAATCCTTTCCCGTGTTCTTGTATTAAAAAATTATTTTACATGTTAAGTTAAAGTTTAATAATATTAGTAATTTTTTTCCTTCTTTCTGAATAAATTGTGTAAATCATCATCATAGTTAAAATTGATATTCCTATTTCTTTCAATAATAATTTTGAAATAAGCATTAATACATAAATATACTAGCAACGAGTAAATATTTTCGTTGATGATCGGATAGTGAATATTTAGTCCTATCCAATCAAAAGGGTATTCTAACTAGAATTACATTAACAACAAACATTAATGAAATGATACAATTTCACATCAGTACTTCTTTGCTCATTCAATTTTCCTTAATTCATCCAAAAAAAAAAAAATTAAATACGTTTTTAAAAATGAAAATGTAACTCAAGAAACATTCACGACACTATTCATTCTACTTTGATCTCGTTTTATGATTTTCTGTCAAGTTTTTGGTACGTTTCACACTGGTAGGATCTATTTTTAAATATATATTTTTCGTAATTCTTTCGAAAATATTTTTATGAATCAATATACACGCATTTCGGGCCACTGTGCAAGCCCAAAACAGCAGGGCATCGCCCATAACAAACGTAGATGGTATTCGATGCTGGATGTATCATCTCATCAGATCGTTGCCCCTATATATTGAACATCTTCGGAACAAAAGCAGTGAGAATCATTTACGGCGCAAAAAACCAACCACTCTAACTGAATAAGGTTTCAACCTTAATAACGTCTGTGTAGCGATTCATAATCAAGCTGGAGCATGTCATCAGGAGCATTAAAACAACTACATCACTGTCTCTAAAGTCAAGTATTGGATTCACTTCAGACTACATCTTTTCATTTGTGGGTTATATATTTCCACTGCCCCTCCGTGACTCAGGTGGTGGCGTTCTAGCACATCACCAAGTCATCCCCCGGTTCAATTCCTGGTAGGGCCAGGGAAAAAGAATTGTAGCTTTTCACTTCAATGTCCCAGATCATGTAACTGTGACTACTGAAAAGGTAACCCTCCTCCCTCTATCCACCTCCTCCTAGTGTTAATAACTCTTACTATTTCTAAAAACTCCTACTAATCTCTCCACGTGGGTAAAGTTGTTGGTAAGCCCAGCTAGGTGACCCTTCTACTAACAATAACCCTACCATCCAACTCCTACCTCCTATCGCTCCATGTAGATGAGCTTCAATAGCTCGCTACATTTCCCATTTACAAATACAACAATACGATACAAAAATAAATTCATCATAATGTTCGGTTACGTACAAGTTCTGTATATGAATGACCCCAGCGGAAGTAAAGATAAATTATTAAACTGCTTTAATCTTAGAAACATAATTTTGTATTATTACGAGATAGTCTTCGACATTCACTTATCTGTGTAAACAAAAAACATTTGCTTTATATTGGGAAAGTACTGTAATACAAGATGATATGACTCGATAGCTCCATAAATGTTTCACCTCACGACTTAATATACTCTTTTATATTTATTTTATACTTCAATATTATAAAAACAGTTTAATTTTGAAAATCATACAAATCATTGATATTGAGGCAAAATGTTCTGAGACTGGCTGTTTTTTCCAAGCTTTCAAACAAAACTAAGAAGTTGATGATTATTAACTATTCACGTTATTTTATTTAATCACGTGAGACTTTTTAAAATCGAAGGAGAAAACAAAAATGTATTCTAAAAAAGAAAGAAAAATATGGAACCTATCTCACGCAGCTTAGTTACCTATCTTACGAAGAGTATTGATATCACAACAGCGGACAAATTATTTATAATGGATTAGAAAGTGAACACCACATTCAGCCAGCTGTGGTGTAGACGTAGCTTCTTTGGTCCTCACGCGTTGCTAAACGGAGGAGCGGGTTAGAAGCCCATAAGATCAAATTACACGATCACTATATCTCGTTTAATATATTGAGCAAAATTTCTGTCAGACGGCTCCATAATATTGGACAATAATTCACAATCTTTCTTTGAGAGAACAAGTATAAGCAGAGAAAAGCTCCCGAACGGTTTACGGTATTACTGAATTCAGCAGCATATTAATTATATCATGTGCTGCATGGAAGAACAGGAAGAGTAAAAAACATTGAATTCTATTATATTTTTCAGATTACAAGTGATAGTGTGCTAAGTATGGTTTATACAGACAGAAAAAAATATTTAACTTTTTTTTCAACACCATGCGGATACACATGTTTGAAATAACAGTGGTTCGATGTGTCATTCATATCATATAATAAACACAATACTCCGTTCTGTAGTAATATTAAAATAGAAAGATTATATCCTACTAATAATAATACAAAATGTTTTACTGATGTTTTACATTTAATGTATTATTAAGGAAGTTACGATGAAATTAAAGTAAGTCGAAATTAAAACTAAAAGAATAATCCTTTCCTATTCTTGTTCCCGATGCTTCCATCTATTGAATGTATTAGCTACACGAGTACCGGAACAAACAAAATTCTTCTGGACTTTAACTTTTAATAAAGCAACCTTAAATATATTGGCAGATCTTCAATAAAATTATATACGTAGAATTCTCTTCAATATTTTTGCTTCAATATCGCACTTAAATGATCAATAAATTGAGTAATCTAAAATATTGAATCAATGTATTGATCATGTAACGCGACCTCCACAGTCAAAGGCTTGAAACTTTTAGCTGGCTTTTCTCTCACTCCAGACCAATGGTTCAGTACCTAACATTCCCCAGAAACCAACATCTCCGAATTCCCAGTTCCTTCGCCCAAATTTTGAGATTAGGTGTAAGAGGAGACCTGAAAGCATTTTTTTATATTGTAGTATTTGTAAATGGGAAATGTAGCGTGCTATTGAAGCTTGACTACATAGAGCGATAGGAGATAGGAGTCGGGTGGTAGGCTATTGTTAGTAGGTGAACCGCTTAGCTGGGTTTACCAACAACTTCGCCCATGTGGAGGGGTTAGTAGGAGTTGTCAGTAATAGTGAGAGTTGTTAATACAAGGAAGCAGGAGGAGGCAGATAGAGGAAGGATGGTTCGCTTTTCAGTAGTCACATCTACGTGAACTGGGACATTAATGTGAAAAGCTACAATTTTTTTCTGGTCCCACCGGGATAACTTGGTGATAAGCTAGAACGTTTCCGCCTGAGCAACGGAAGACCTTAACGACTGCACCTTGCCACATCATGAAAATAAGACATCATATACGGAAATGTTCACTAGATTTTTCGTTCCGATTCTGCATAACCGGAAGGAGCACATCATACAAGTGAAGTATCGTTCTATAGAGCTTTAAAAGGCGTGTAGACGTTTTCCTATTATTTCATGTTTCACTTTTTCCCTTTCCGAGAAAACATAATTTTAAAATTACATTAAAAAAACACGCATCTGAACTCATTTATTTGAAAAGAGGATAACTTGATTATTTGAGTCGACGCGTCTGACCATAATGGTGTAAATTAAAGTGTATAGAACAGTAAGGAGGCCACAAACAATTTCGAGCAAACGTGATGACGTCATGGCAGACGCATAGATAAATAGTTAAATTATTAAATACTGTTCTTAGAGATGCATTGCTCCATCGCAACATACCATTATAACTCCGCCAGTACCGAGCTAAAAGGAGTGGAGTGGAAATATCGTTCCTTTGGTGAATGAACATGTTAATTTGTGTAGGTTTTGCACAAACTTCTTCAAATATAAGACAATGATGTCGTGAAAAGGAACAGAGATATTTATTCAATAACTGTTTTGATCCGTGCCGTGGATAATGAAAAATACATTTTATTTATTAAACATCCACATCTATTCATACATTTCCATTAACATTGTTTACATAGAAATATTATGAGTCTATTCAAGAATAGAAGAGTAATAAAAACCTATAATGGAAATAGCAATTTAGAGCAATATATTTTATCATTGTAATTATTTAAAAGATAGCTGTACACTATTTTATACTGGTCAAAATTCTGTTACTTCTCCAATGAACATACCACAATAGGGACCNGGATTTAAAAACCAGAATAAAAAAACAAGCGCAATAAGAAACAAAAATTATTACCATGAGTTACATGACTTCATTTTTGGTCAGATATATATATATATATATATATATATATATATATATATATATATATATATATATATATATATATATATATACACAGCTGTAGTATTTAATTATACTTATCATTCGTTTAAAAGATAACTATATAATATTGGAATTATACGATAGGAAATTGTACGAAAGGTATGGCATGCTCCATTACCGTATACTTTTCATAACTTTTCTAGTGTCCTTTTTACATTGTTTAATGCTAAATACGAAACCGAATGAGACTTGCCAACAACTTGCTTAGCAGATGGGGAAAAAAGTATCTGCCATATTATCCAGATTAAAAAGAGTTTACTTTTTTATAGTAAGATTTCATAAGATAGTTTCCTTTAATTTACTAGCTAGAGAAACATAAATAAATGTACAAATATATAACATTTTACGAAAAAAAGTAATCTTTCGTGAAATACGTTTCCAATAGTTTTCATTTCACTTAAATTCATATCCGTCACTTATCAATGTTTTATTGACGAGGATTTGCAATACAGAGTCGATTATTCAAACGTTGAATTGTTTGACATAATATCACAAATAATAGAAAATAATATGGCAATCGCGACCACTTCGATGTGCAAAATAATTTTCTCTGTCGAACAACAGGTAAGCATTTTTTCCCACATAATTTTTCCGTGAACTTCTGAGCCACTACGTTGTACGTATTTCTTGAAGTGTTGTTAGACATATGAGGCAGATGAAGTTTTCGAACTCTGTTTAACGACGCATACAGAGCAGTTTTTATTAGATAAATATTGATTATGTTTGTTTAAAGTAAATTTTGATTATCCGAGCTATTATTGACATTAGTTCGGATAGTGGAATACTGTACATCATCAGATATCTGTATTAATACGCTAATGTTCCAGAAAATTTATGCTCCTTTTCTACAAAACTGAATGGAGCGAATCACGCAAATGAAGTATTATACTTGAGATCATTCAATGATATGTTGACTATTTCCATTTTTCCTTTTCCCTTTTCGAAACAACATAAAACAATTACATATTATTGAACGCCTTCCATATCCGCCATGAAGGGCAGATGTTCTGCGGAAAGTTTGTTACTTGACGTAAGTCCTGCAACTAATGGCTGTGCTCTGACGCGTCCATTCCTTCATATTGTGTACCTTCCTGACGAACGGATTGATCTATCCGCTTGTGTAAACGTTAAGCATGAAGAACAATATAAAAACATGATCGGTTAGGGAATCTCATTTATTGAGAGGATTCAGGTTTAAATACGATCTAATTTTAATGCTGCATTGTGTATCATCGTACAGTATTCTTATCTGTCCTGACATGTTTCCATTGTTAATGTACAATTTGAATCAGAGTGACATTCAGTTCCATTCAATTTCCCGTCGATATTCTTGACTAGAGTATAGGTCAATAAATACAGAACGTGGTATTATTTAATATGTTTTAGTTCGCTTTTATTGTGTAAATGCCTTTTTTTTAATTTAAAAAATCTTAATGTATATTTGTATATACAACCCTGAAAATGACTTTTTAAAAATTCAAACGTTGGCAATCCGAGAAGGATGTACTTATTGACTTACATTCAAGATAACATATATTTATTCAATTCTCGTGAGACTTCGCGAGGATTGAGCTAGTTGAATACTATTTTATTTTATTTTCGAGACGATAGTGGAGGAGGAGTATGGTAGAAGCGGAGGGTTCCTGGTAATGTCTCCGTGGCAGAAGCCTCGTCGGTCTTCGCGGTCCCGACCCGTCCGCCGCCAGCAGGTAGATGGATCACCTTGCGGGCGATTAGGACACAAGCGGGCGGTGGCCCTTGCGAGAGACCCATGCAACAAGTGGCCGAACGGACGGCGGCCCACGACGACCGGTGGTGGTGGTCGGAACGGCGGGGGTGGTTGATGCACCGTCGGAGTGTGAGTTACGACTCTAAGCAAGGGATATCCAGAAAATTTATGCTCAATTCTATATTTAAATTTTGCAAAGGTTAGTAAAATATGTTAAGTTGTGAGAGATTTCTTTCTGTACGAGAGTAACAAAAGAGAATCTTGCGAGAATTTATTAATTAAAAAGAAACGAACATATAATGGTGTCATATCTTTGTTTCACCATTATTTTTTGTACATTTCATTTTTACGGCAATTTTTGATGAGAAGACTGTTCAAGACGGTGTTCCTTCGTTGTTTCCCAAGCGCGCTTTATCAGCGAATTTACGGAACCAACATGACAGTGGGCGATTGATACAAATGCTGTGGTCACATGATGAGTTAAAGTTGTGGAGGAAAGAAAGACAGAGGAAAGCTGCAACATTTCACTATCAAATTCAACAAGAATTTTTTTTACTTCTTTCCAAGCATAACAAAATAATAAATCATGAGTACTTGCGGCTAGTACTTTTCAAAAAAAGTTGATCATTTTTTCAACTGTGAGAGCGCTTGAGCGTTAAAATTGTAAGGTACCATGAGCGTGCGGGGAACAAGTCGCGCACATAAACATTCATAAAACTTTCAGTAGTGTTATCATAATAATAATAATAATAATAATAATAATAAATTTATTGTCAAAAAAACAATACAAACTGCATATGACCACGTGGAGGACAATAAACTAATATTATCTCCGAAAGCAAGCAAGGGACCATCCCATCAATTCCGATCAAGGGGCCTAAGGCAGAGGCGGATTCAAAATTTTCAGCAAAAATTCCTAGATAAGATAAAAAAGTTAGCTGCGAGTTATAATACTAATAGAGTGTCAATATGTTTGTAATTTAACGCAAAAAATGTATTTTACATGTACAAATTATTATCGAACTACAGATTATTCTGAGTTTGGTGTTTAAAATTCATAAGAATTGAAATAACACTAATTTCACGATGTATTGTTAGAATAAACATGCCCCTGGACAAAGCCTACAGAACCTGTGTAAGAAATCCGCCTCTACCCGAAGGAAAAACTTAGAAAAACCCGGGTCAGGATTCCGTTTTTATAAAAATGGGCATTACAACAGTAATTCATGAATGAAGTGTATTGAAATCTGAGAATCATTAAGTATACCGCTTAAATTGAAAGAGAACATTTTAATAACTGTCTTTTTGTGGATACCAGAGTCCTTTGCTGAATCCTGACCATTGGTTTCTGGTTGCCAACGTGGTATTGCTTGCTGGTTAATAATGGTTGCTGGATTCCAATGTCATCGCGTTGCGTTTCAGTATATATTCAAAACATTGTGAACTTCCCCGTAAGGCTAGGTCATTTTTTTACTGCTCTATTCTATATTAAAATTATGACGCATGTGATACTTTTTCCATTTCTATCCCATAGTTACAGGGGAATTTATTGGAAATCCGTCGCATCAGACATGTTATCCATAAGTCTGTACTCTTTAGTTTGTTTATACAAATTTTGGTCCCACGTGGTCCGAATTTTATTGCTCGATTTGATATACAATAATTTATTCATTCATTTAAAAAAATTTAAGACTTTTGCCAGGTCGCGCATACTACCACTAACTCCTTAATTCACGAAGAGAATTTCCTATAAAATGTTAATTTTTTATTGTTCTTTTAGTATTAAAAACGTCTATTGATCTTGTACCTTATCACAACATTGTTCTAGTTATTTCTAAATAAATGATTCAATTTCAATACTATTTTCCTGAATGCTGTTGTTTCCTTATTATTCATACAAGTTTTGCTTTATCTGTACTCAACCTTGGTACGGTTGTGTACACAAATTCTGTAGCTCCATCCTAGTCCGGGTTTCTTTCTCCAGGTAGAGGCGGCTTTTATGTACAGGCTCTCCAGGTTCTCGTCTAGGAGTCCCTTTTGTAATAATTAATCTTGAATTTAGAGTTATTTTAATAGTTAAGATTTATAAATAATAAGTATTTGTGACTACGTTTCTTGTGTTTTATGAAATACAAATTTGCTGGTATTATGTTGATATTATAACACGGCGCTAACTTCTTATTCTTATCTTTTCAATCCGCCTCTGCCTTACGACCCTTGATCGGAGTTGATGGTATGGTCCCTTGCTTGCTTTCGGAGCAGTAAATTAGTTTATTGTCCTCCACGTGGGCATACCCAATTCGTAACTGCTTTTTAAATATAAATTTATTTATTCATTTAAAAAAGAATAGACAGAATTTGTGTCTCCTGAATGTCACTGCATGAAAAACCTACCTCACTGGAAGCATGAAACAATCGCAGACAGAAGCAAACCGGTTGAAAACAGATCAACCTACAATCGTCTGTATGATTATTCTGATGTGCTCACTGACTTAATAGCTAATTCTTTGATTGCTTATTTACATCGATTGCTTCTGCGTATTGGATTACTTGGATCAATTTCATATTTTATAATCAACGATCTTGTATTGCTTTGTTATTTTTCTTAAATTGTTATACAAACACAATTACTAAATTCGAGAGCCTAGAAACCGAAGAAAGGCCAAACCATGTCACGACCTAATTGCGTCGATGAAGTATTCTATAAAGAATTATTCAACTATTTAGGATTCACGCTGGATCTGATACTGAAAAAGCAGTAAATAATATGATTATTTATGCAAAGTTCTAGCCAATTAAATGCCAAGTAAAATGTGGTATATTCTCTATCAAAATATAGTTTTTTAATACTTTTGAATTTATATGCGGTAAGCGGTGAAAATAAAAGGGTGATGCGATTCATAGTAACTTATGTTTGTATTTTATACTTTATACTTTTTAAACTTTAAACTGTTATCGCTTTCATCCTATTGACGACTACCGTTTTCAAATCATAAGACAGCCACCATTAGGTTAATTATTTAATTAATTTATTGATGTGGTGAAGTGCTAAGGATCTACTCCGTCTCACAAATTTATTGTAGTGAGAAGGAATTGAGGTGGAGAGATATTGTGTTGTTGAGAAGATTTAGTGACCGGTGCTGATTTTGAATTTGGGGGTCCTCCCTGTTAACGTTTATACGGTTAACTCTTGTACTCTTATTAGAAAGCATACATAGCAATTAAATGAACGAAATTATATCAATACTTTTTAAGATACACATTTAGAAAGTCTATCGTACGTAATAGTTGGTAAAGACACGTTAATATACTTTACGGAAGAATGAATATTTCATTGAAGTATTTTTATACGAGGCAAAAATAAGTGAACTTTCTTCAATAACTACAATTTTAACTCAGAGAAAGTTAAATATACTTCGCAAGAAAATGTACGTTTGAAAGAATGGTGAAATGTCTTGTCGCGGCATGCTATCGCACTTCAGCTTCTCGCCAAGAGGCAACGCCCCCGGAGGAAGATATACTAGCTTTGTGTGTCCATTCGATGGCAACACAATAGTAGAGATGTGTGTCTTGTGAATAGACTTCAGGCTTAAAGGTTGGCTCTTTTACTTGAGAGCGGAAGGTCAGTTGTGTTTAGGGAGAAAGATTTAGATACTCTCTTTGTGATTCAACGTGGGATTATTTTACCTTCCTTCCTCTTCGGGAGCTCGTCACACACCCCTGACGTCATGAAGTAAGAAAAATGTGTTCGATACTACGGTGCTTTGAAGAATGTTGAATGTGGCATTAGAATTCAATTTCATACATGACCAAATCGCTACATTGTCTCTTTTTCATCGCTAGCTTCTGTAAAGTGCTATTTGAAAACTAAATATTCTCATACGATTTATAATTTTATATTTGTTGACAAAAATTGTAAAAAAATATTATTATTATTATTATTATTATTATTATTTAGTTCTCTCAACTTGTGTTGGTTTTTCTCTCAGCAGTGCATTATTAAATCAACTTCTGCTGGGAGGAAGAATCTGTGTTGCAATCTACTTATTATATTGGTGTTGATTTTGAGTTTTTTAATGGAGTCGACCAGGGATTGGGGTACTAGTCCTAGGGTAGATAAAATGATAGGCACTACGATCACTTCTTGAACATTCCAGATTTTTTTTACTTCAAAGGCTAGTTTTTGGTATTTTGATATTTTGTCGTTCTTTGTTTTTTCTAGATTGTTGTAATTTACGACAGCAAAATCGATGAGATACACTTTTGATTCTTTTCTTTTCCAAAGGATGGTATCAGGTCTGTTGTGAATTGTTGTTAGGTCAGTGAGAATGCTTCTGTCCCAGTACAAAATATTTACTTTCAAATCGTCTTGCAGGACTGGTTGAGGTTTATACAGATGATCTGGTGGTATGGGATTCTTAATGAAGTTCAGTGATTTTGCAAATTTCCAGGTGAATTATTTTTCCCATGTTATCGTGTCTAGTTTTGTAATTATTTTGGGCCAACTGTGGGCAACCACCAATGATATGCTCGAGAGTTTCTTTGGTTTGGTTACATCGGCGACATGAATCTGTAATTCCGATTTCTTTCAGGATTATTTTCCTGTAGTTTCTGGTTGGTGTGACTCCGTCTTGCATTGATACTATTAAGCCTTCTGTTTCTGGGAATAATTTTCCGTTCATTAACCACTTAACTGATTCTATTTTATTTATTTTGCTGTTGGTCAGTTGGTTGGGGTAGTTCCCGTGTATTGGTTTATCTTGCCATTATTATTATTATTATTATTATTATTATTATTATTATTATTATTACTGCCCTTGGGCCTTTGATCGGAATATATGGAATGGTTCCTTGCCTTTAGAGAGTAACATATACTATTAATCCCCCCACGAGGTAATCAAATTTGCAATTTTTTAAAACTATAAGTTTATCATTCTATTATTGAGGTTTTAGGGTTGACCATCACTAGAGGCACCCTCCCAAAAATTGCACTAATTAAACAATACAACATCTTGTTTATCCGTCCATTATTCAAATATCCATTCATCCTATTTGTGATTAGGTGGAAGAGCAGCGCTCGGAAATTCACACGATGAACAATGACAGTATATAAAGGAATTGAAAACTCATTTACGGTATAAAATGAGTAAGTTCAAACCTCAGAGTACGTAACAAAGAAAAATCTTCCATAAACAATAGTATGTTGAAATAAGTCCGATACAAAGATTGATTCCATACATCGAATTGATCACGACTGAATTGGTCGTAATGTTGCTCGTGGGAAACTACAACTCAGGTGGTGCCCAATTTCGAGTGCAGTATAAAGCAACCGACAGTATAAGTATTCAAGTCGCCCACTCTGTAATAGCATGTACTGCTGATGCCCCACGGACTCGTCAATTCACAGCCTCTGCATTGTTTCCCTTCAATGTTCATTTGTCATTCGATGTTGACGTCATATCGTTACGCTTCTCGCACATATCGTCACTGGAGTGAGCGATGTTGCCGCGGCCGGTGGGAGAGAGTTAAACTAACAGAGAACTTGAATTAATTTCATGTTATTTCTTGTGAGTGGCAGGGTGTTTGTTATATTGCAACGTAGCCATTACTCCGTTTCCCTCTACGTGAGTTATGGATTTCGTGATTACAAATGTACTCATTTTAATCCTCCAAATTGTAGAACAAATCATAGTAAAGAATTTATAATAATATTAGAGAAGAAGAGTTTGCCGTTACTGCAATTTATGAAGATAAGTTGATTTTCATTCAAATGCGAATAACGCAAAATATGATAAAATACAAATATCTTATGTATGTCCTTTTTCCTAACTAATAATGCGCTTAAATAAACACAATTAAATAAATTCGTTTTTGCAGACGAGCGTTCTCAATTTTATGGCATATAAAACACCATTTGATAAATTTGTAATATCAGAAACAAACGAAAATACGTTGTGCACATCCTATTTTCAGAGTCATGTAAGACGTACTAATCTTTTTTTCTCTCCAGAACACCAGTGTTAACTCTACTGTTAAGAGATTCATTTAGTTCAATAAGAACAATGCTGTAAAATTATTTGGATTAATTTAGTTAAGTTTGATATACTGACGTATTTTCAATTCGTTTTGCAAAGCTATTCTCGAAAGCTAGTCCTTAGCTGGAATGAAAAAACCTTTTGTTCTTAACATGCTAGCATTTTATTTTCTATGTATACAAATCAATAAATAAGTACACTATATACAGAATAACATTTTGCTTCGCTTTTATAATTACTAAGTATTGCTTGTAAAATTAATATCTCATAATTATTTGTATCATAATTTATAATGATTAGAATCTCAATAATTTGCAATATGAGCAAGAATTTTCCGTGTTTTTTAATACTGAGTATAGTGTTTTATGTGACATATACAACATTTCGTGTAACCATAGCTTGTATCAATGGAGGATTTGCTACAGCCGATACTCATTCTAAACTAAGCCCCTGAAGAGTAAATAACATTTTGGAATATTCCATCCTTTATTTTCTAAAGAGAAGCACCGCACCCAACCAAAACGGATACCATTAGGAAGACTTCAACGCCTCAAGCCCTCAATAGGCATCCACTCCCAATCAGGGTCACCACGTGAAGATTCCAAAGAGCGCCGCCAGATGGCAGCATCGGTCGAGAAGTTCTGCAGCACGTTCTCGCATCCATCATCTTCGTTCTCTCAAATTGGCTTCAACATTCAAAGCGTAGAGGCACACTCCACCGCCACCACGGGATGTGGGACGGAAAAATTCACCGCCACTCCATGCTGCACCTCCAGAGTGGGGAGACGCGTCCATATCGGGTTATGAATCAACTCGTTCCTTGACATTAACTAACGATCGGTTTTGCTTCGTTATTCAATAGCAACGGTGTAGAGACGCGCAAGTGATACGCTAGCCCGGTGCTGGCTTCGACCGCTTTGAAAACGCCCGCGTTCCACTCGTGTAATATTTGCTTTTAGATCCGGTTTCCTTCAGCGTGTTATCGAAAGTTACAAGTTTAAGGATGAGGTTTAAGTGAAGAACTCGTGTTGAGGTATCCGTATTGGTTCGAGTTTCCAGACGACTCCTCTCGAGTTTTTGAAAGCCCCTCTCGAACATGTGTAGGACTATTTTCGTGTCTGACGTGTTATATTACATGAGAAGAAGCAAATCAATTTCGGCGTCCGCAGGTCGTTAAGGAGTGTTGACCATATGCAATGGACAAGTGGAGAGAGAGTAGGCACGATCCATCTCTTCCAGAAGAGGATTTACGGATGTGGGCGAGGGATGTATTTTGAAAAGGGAATTTACGACATTTTTTATATTACGGACGCATGTCAATGATGTGAGCCTTCAACAACGGGTTGTGTGTTTTATTTCCGGATGGGTGTGGTGTTCTGGTATTTCACACGTTTGTTCTTCAGTCAAAGCCACAAAACCTCTTTTGTGGTAGACGAGTAATAAAATGATTTGTTATTAAATAATTCCTTTTTATCAACAACTACGTGTTTTTTTTCCATTTAGTCAAGAAGTTACAGTAAAGAAAGGGAACATTACTTACTAATTTTATGTAAAAATTACTCATTTATTATTTACAATGTCTATGTATTCTTAAAATTTTTAAACGATTATAAGCTGGTTACAAAACCCTTCTAAAATAAATTAAAATGCCTTGTATGGTTTCTGATTCCTCAATAACTTAACATTGAGGTTATACCATATAGATATTCTTTGTAATTTCTTTCTTTGTAATGAAAAATTTAATTTATTCTTGGAGAAAACTTTGTATTGAAAAATTTGTTGTTATGCATTGGAATCATACTGTTTGATGCACGCAAAGACGTATTAAATATTGAAAGAAACTCAATCCACACCCACATTGGAATAATAAGATTTTTAAGATCCTTAGGAGGAAACAAAAAACTTTGTGAAGACAATTATTACAAAAATGTTATTGGTTTCGAAGTAATACTTCTATTTTGTCGAAAACATTTTAAGAATATATACAAAATGACTTATTTCTTTGTATTGATTCATATACAAAAAAATTGTGACTTCACAAGAAGAAAACTTTGCCACAAAAATGGGTAATAATATAAGAGTATTTTTAACACACTGATTTTGTATTATTGCGTGTTGCAAAAGCAACTTTAGACGGTATATAATAAAACTTTAAGTTAGTGTGTAAAACGCAAATAGGAGGAAAATATTAAGAACGTGATAGTTAATGTTATTCTGTCATATATAAACGTCCAAGGAAGTATTATAAAAAAAAACTATTTTTATTTTTTATATAAAACATTTGCATTAACGCTTCATATCGACTCCGTTTCGAGTCACCATCAAGTGTTACAATAATGTTTAACATTTAAGCAACATGACCTACATGAAAAAAAAGGAACACAATGTAAGTAATTTTCACCAAAAAAATCAAGAAATGGGTAAACATGATTGAAATTGCAGTTCATGAGCAGGTAAAAAACAGGAAATTTAAATTCATAGTTATATAATATTTCTATATCTTTTCTTATATGTGACTAAATCTATTTAAAAATAACTACTTTTTTTTCTTGAGAATCCTAACATTTCCCCAATGTATTAAATAATCCTTTTCCAAATAATGAGTTGTAAAAAACTTATCTAAAAAATTAAAATTAAAAGTTTAGTGTCAAAAACGTGGTTAAAAATGCGTATAACCACGTGGAGGACAATAAAACAATTATTTATTTCTGAAGTGATTTCATTTAATTGTCTCGTTATAAAATATATTAGTTTGGCCTATGTAGCACGAATTATTTTACAACTCATTAAGTTCGAGGTATTATAGAAAAAAAGTGGTAGACCGAAAAAATAATCTTTCGAGTGAGAACGGAAAAGACGTAAGACGTTTCGGAGCTCCAAGCTCGCTCTATTGACGGAGGCTGCAACTACAAGGTCACCGCTCGCGTACTGCCGGGGAATGAGCCCGTCGCGCCCGTGGGTAGAAGGAAGGAGGCAAGACATGCCGAGGTTCCGACTTCATTACAGATAAGAGACTCCTGAGTAAATGAGGTAGCGACGGAGACCATGTACAATGGGAGGTAGTTGATCGATGTCTCGTCGGGTCGAGCTACGCCACCACACTGGAGGTGCTAATTACTTTACACACTACCATGTTTTAACCCCGTCAATCCCGAATTAATGGGAAGTAATTGCATTCTGTTTGTAGTTATAACGTTTATACTAGTAGCATTTCGGTAGAAGTATTTCGTTAATGGGCTTATAGGCATGGGCAGGTAAAAATCAGGAAACAACAAAAATTTGTATGTTCTCTTTTGCAAAAGAGTTGTTTCGTAAATGAATAATTCTATACGAGAATAATAATTCGATGATAAGTTTTTTCAAAATAACAGAGACTTACATGATGATAAATTGTTTGTATCTCTATATCTTGGGATATACTGATAAGTAGGACATTAATTTTATTGGTACTTTTGGGTGATTATTGTGTCCTTGGTAGTGAACAAGTAACATAGAATAAAATCATTGGAGTTATTGAAAAATATTAAGTATATTGCCAAGTATGTATTCCAAAAACTACGAAATAAGCAGAAGATATCGATAAAAGCAATTTTTACTGTCTTAACTTATAGTACTTTCAAATACTTGTAAACACTACATCGTCGGTTCCCTTCTTAACTCTGGATAAGAAGTTTTGTAGACAACTTCTCAAACATTGTTCATAGTCTTGTTCTCTTTTGTCTGATACGAATTCTCACACCTATCTTCGCTTCGCGCTGTCGTTGTCAGTATTCGTCATCAGGTTGCTCAGACTTTAAACTGAAACACCCATCTCTGTCAATTATTTCTCTTTTTGGGCGACGTCTTATGGAGTGGATAAAATACCATTCCCTTCTCTGCACCTTCTCTCAACATACTTTTCTCCCGCTCTCTCTCATTCTTTTGCTTTCTTCCTTTCTCTCTCACACTCTTTTTACATTCTTTCTTCTATATTAGTTTGTTAATACTGTAATTTTTCTTTTAAGTTACGATGTTGTCGTTTAAGTCCTGTTGTTAAGTAATTATGTTACGTCATACATTTTGATTTAATAACTCTTAATTTATATTATTTTATGTACTTCTTATTTCTCTAATTTAACTAACAGCAAACTTGCATCATAATTAATGTTGAATATAATGCCTATCATAATTAATGTTGAATATAATGCCTACCATAATTAATGTTGAATATAATGCCTATCATAATTAATGTTGAAACTGTTTCTTCTCTGACAATGTTTGAAAAAAAACCCGTCATCTTCACTGGGATTTTCCGAATGAGGGATGTACTCTAGTTTCCCAACATTAAATATAAAACAAGAAGAAGTGGGTTATCTTATTTACATGTTTTAATGTTTTAATGAAAGAACAGACATATAACCTATATAATAATAGAAATTTAGTCTATATCATAATAAAAATAAAGTCACTTTATAGTAATAAATAAGCGATTAAACACGAAGACGCAAGGGTGATTTTCTCAGAACAATTCGCAACGAAATTTGCATTTTCTTTCAAGATAAGTTTGGTAATTATCAACTGCTGAAAATGAACAGTAAAAAACAGTAAGCAATCTAATTTATGGTTTGTGATGAAAGTTGAAAGTCACAAAGTCGTTACATTGTATTATTCCTGGTATTTGTGATATACCACATTACAAAGTCAAATATTGCTCAATTATTTTCACCATGTGTTTTCACAAACGTAATTACGAACATTCTTCTAAATATTTACTGTGCATGCAAATATCCTATCAATAGCGAAACATGAAAATAAGCCAGTTAGTTTTTATTATGCCACTCACGAACGAAAAGAATGTGAGAAATTTTAATTGCATAGCATGAATTCCACGACGCAAATAACAAAGCAAATATTGTTTGACAAAACAGTCAATATCTAATATATGGTGACGTTAATTGACTACTGTTTACACATTGTAAGCATTTTTGATATCACAATTGGTATTCTAACAATGTTCAGTTTCGTAAAATATTAGGAGTTCATTGATCTAATAAAGAAAATAGTGTAATTATGTAGTTCAGTTCATTAGAAAATAATTATGATAATTGACGTTGAGAATATCTTGATAATAGTTGGATGAACGTTTGTGTAGTAGACTGAGAAAATTTAATTCAATATAAAGTAAGTTACTGACAATAGTCTACTCTAAAGCAAGTCACACATAAATGCTTTACACAATACTAGAGAATTTTTAATAGATATTTTTATCGACAAATAATTAAATAAACAATCGCAAACATTTGATTTATAAACATTAAAAAGTATATAAATGTCAAATAATTTGCACACAGTTCATAAATAAATAAAAATATCGAAAAGTTGAATTGTATTGAATGGCTATGTAGCAAGAAAATCTAAATTTAAAAAAATGATATACTCCTTATTTTTGCTTATAGAATAATTGCATGGGTTGGTTCTTATAGTAATGTATCTCTTGCAAAACATACAAAATAGATTGTTGAAAATTATAAACAATAATAAATTTTACAAATTGATTCCGCTAAGTATGAGGCAACTATTTACTTACGAATCCTTACCTTATGATTATAGTAACCTTACTTACAGCTATGTAAATTCAAAAAGTAGAACAAGGAAAAAAAATAATTCAGATAGCAAATATATAAAAAAACTGTAAGCACATAAAATAATTATATCAATGCAATCAAACTTTTTAATCTATTATCAAATGTATGTGTAAAACATTTAGACAGCAAAACGATCTACAAAGTAAAAGTAAAAACAATAAAAATAGGTTATACGAAATGTCAAAAAGTGCAAACAGAGTGCTCATCATATAGATAATTTTCAGAAAATTATATATAAATATTATGAGCACTAGTCAGTTCTTTAGTATGTAAGTTTTTAATTTAGTGACTAGTATACAACTATGAGACGTAAGTGGCTCAGATAAGTTTGTTTACCTCTGCAGGAATGCAAATCCACAATTGTATTCCTGTTTGTAACTCTTTGGTCAATAAAGAATAAAAAATATAATCGAAGGTGCGCATATCAAAATTATGGGTTAAAATGATACAAGACGGTTGGTCGCGAAGAAATTATAAGAACCCGTTAATTCTCCAATAAATAAATGAAGAGAACATCATCGTGAATTAAGAAATATCTGGATGAAAAAGTATGAGAAGATATATAACCTGTACTAATATACTATCAAGCACATAATGTCGAAAAAACTAAGTTTCAAAGGATATTTCTATATCCGCTTCGAATAATGCCTTTCGGAATTTCGATAAAATACACTCTGAATGCAGTTTTTAAAAGACTAAACAGCAGAACTACAGAATTATACATTTTAGCCACGTTGTTGGAGGAATGAAAAGGTGAAGATACTTCATGAATATATTGAATTTACTCGGAGTAAAATATTATCTAATCTTATAAAGAACTAGGAAATGAATTTATTAATTAGATTTTATTAATTATTAAAAATAAATTAATTTTAGTTTTTAACATTTTTCTTTTTTTTCTTTTTTTGTTGTATTAAGTAAAGAATTTCTGAAATCTCTCAAACCCATGTTTGTCACTGTACTTTCAAATGAAATTACACAGAAGTGGTGGTTTCATTTGTTGATAAGGGATCATTTCTTCTAGTGACGGAATTTTTCATAAACCAGAGAAAGGAAGCAAAACACTATGTAGCTACCGGGTAGCTACCGGGTCAAGTCGTCTGGTCTCAAATTACCCCCTCGTTCATTCATCCTAGAGTGGCAAAAGGATACCTGAACTATGCACCTGCTCCAGGAAGACACCTAACCCACTTAACGAGATCTCGCGCTTGTTAAAATCCAAAAGAAAGGTGGGAGGCAGGTCCAGACACTCGAAAAAAGCCACCGACCAATTACAGATAATAGATCTTCAAAATTACAAGTTGAACCTGAAGATGTTTGTTTAAGAAACTGCGATATCAAACAAAACAGGACTCGCAATACAAACAAAATTAAGAAAATTACGAGGGATGCTCCCTCGTTTGTAAGAGTGCGTGCTGAAAATGCTACATCTCGGAGCGGTTGCCACCGATGCCTCGGGCGCGCGAGTCGTCATCACGGACTTCAATCGCTGCCGCCACACCTGCCCAGGTGCGCCCTTTTGATGTGTGCATCACGCCGATGTCTCTCCCTATGCGACTACCACTACCACCAGTGTAATTGATGCTGTCCTCCGCTTTCATACTAAATGAGCCTTGTTAGAAGCCGAATAAGAATTTCATGATATCTCGGAAGAATTCAAAAGGTATGTAGTCTTTCATTTACGTATCTTAAATACCAAAACCTATGTATCCACCTTTTTAAGATCTTTGGAAAGGTGTAATATTATTGCTCGATGGTCAGGGACGTTGACAGTAATTCATTCTAGTTAAAGATGTCCGAATGACTTGAACTGATGGGACTGGACAAGCGATGAAGAAATGATGTCTTTATCACTGAAAATGACAGCCATCCAAATTATCGTGTCTTCAACACTCTGCAGAGCAACTAAATAATGTTGCACAGCACGGGAAAACACGAAGATATAATTCGTTCGTTAACTCTATCTTTCGTTTTTGCCAGGTGTCATTGTTTTATTTGTGTACATCCATGTATTAAAAAAAAGTTATATTGTATTAGGGATATTTTTTTTGCAAAACTACAAACGCTAGTGTGATCTTTACTTATTTTCTGACAAAATATGAACCTTTCCGAGCGATTCTGCTGACGTGTACATGATGTATACATCGATTATGGGAGTGGCATCTTAGCTGAGAGATGAGTCAGGTTTGTCACCTTACTTCAATATCCGATTGACCGTAATTGTTGACTGGAAGTGAAAATTGAAATGAAAGACATTACACCTGGAGTTAATTTCTGCAGACCAATATTATTTCCGAACTCGAGAACTATTTATTAAAAATACGATAAGGACTTCAATAAATACGATTAATGACAACAGAAATATGACTAAAAATTTAACATTTTTTAGTATTTTTTACTTTTAATTTATATACGCTTCAAATGACAAAGAAGATCATTTTTAAAGGAAATTTAATAACGTAAGGAAATTTAAATTTTGGTTAACATATATATGACGAATTAGTGATTGAGTAGGTCTAAAAAAACAGATTTTTTTGAAAGACTGATATGTAATGAGGTGAACCTATCCAAAATGTATCACCATATGACGAAGAAATTCGCTATTATAAAAGTGGAGGGAAATTCACAGAAGGACCTTAAAAGATATGCCAAGGATAACTCTTCCACCTTTTCCTATCAGAGAATACAGCATTTAAAAATTACATCAAGAAAAGACGCCACTTGGCTCATTCATTAAAAAGGGTTGTAACTTGAAAATTTGAGTCCTACAAAATTCGCAGAGAATTGTACATGAGCTACTTAATGCTCCATCGTATAATATCATGTACCATTCATAATTGTTCTGGTATCCTGTTTACATTGTTTCTAATAAATATGAAACCGAGTGAAACTTGTCCATATTGAAGATATGGGGGAAAGAAACATCTGCCAGATTATTCGGGTACATAAAATAGTCCTGATACATAAAGAAAACATTTACATTTTCATACAGAATAATATATTTAATTTTTCTTTCTTTACCTATAGTAGTGTACAATCATCGGAGAGTAAATGCCATTTAAAACTCTAGCTTGTCTCGAAGTAGTCATAAAATCGGTACACATATTCAATCTTGGGGCGTACACGAAACTGAAGTAAAATAAAATGAATGTCTCGTAATGTCATGCTCAACGTCGTCGCGTCGGAACAACAACCATCTCGTTGCCTGTTCATTCCGTGCGTTGCAGCCACCGCCTCGAGTATCCTGAAGCACCTGCTGCAGTCACGGAAAGCAGCGAGCGATCTCTCATGCTGTGGAGGATGCTACTCTGATGAGTGCTCTTGGGATGCTGTTTCCGTCTATTTGCAAGAACACCTGCAACAGCTGTCATCTACCATGTCAAAAATACGATACTACCCGTAGCAACACTTTCAGGAATAAGGTTTTTCTCCGGTTTTCCTTCGGGTACTTGCATAGTTATAGTTTAGCTCGCGGGCCATTTTCTATACACTTTCGAGCGATCGGGCTGACACGGGATGGATTTTGGCAAAATGTTGCCCGACGAATAAAAGTTATGGCTCATATTTATTTTTTTATAACGCGATACTTATAGCGCTGGAATAGATCCTTGCTCCGTTCCTCAGGGGAAAATATTTCTTCCTTCTCAAGGTAAGATTTGTCAGGCGAGATTACGCATATATATATTTTTGGGTATTTGTGTACACATAGAGTAAATATGTTAAAGCATAAACAGTTTTTATTATATGCGTGACTAGACAGATACGCTACACCCTTGAGGTAAATCTGAGTATCTTGTTATCACAAGGCGATAAAAACATTAGACCCAGGGAATCTTGGAAGCACAACCATACGATAAGGACGTGAACATTCGAACTGTGTACATTAATAGTAATGCATACTTGGCAGCGTCGATGGTGTACCATTTAAAATTTGAAAGTTCATCTGCAACTGGTATTCGTGTGACGAAGTGCTCTTTAGAGCCAGTTGACGTCAACAGTCCTACAGAGTCTCCAAAACGTGGGCGTTTGAATGTTTGCGTAAGGAGTTGTACACAATTGTGTATTCTGATTCCAGAAGCAACGTGCAGGTAAAAATCTCTAAATACTTCAAAAGGAGTCCAATACACCATTAAATCTCGACAAATTACGTTCGAATGTACATAAAATAATAAAATAATGTAAAAATAAGTAGTAAAAAAGAAAATTGTTTCAAGATGATGTAAGATTTGGTATTTGTGATGGGGTGTATCAGTTTTTCCGCAATAAACTAAAAACCGCTTTTCTTTATTTCACATTTGCACCTTTGCACATTTCAAATATAAATGAACTGAGAGCACTGGAACATATCTATACATCAATCAGAAATATAAAATTCCAAACAGATGAGAAAATAAGTCCCATCCAAATTGTGATGATGGATTTATATGAGTTCTATAGAGTAGGAATAAAACTCAATAGCGGTACAATATATGAAAAATTGTCGGAATTTTAAATCCTCAAGAAATTAATTATCTTCGAATATTAGAACAATTTTTGAAACTATCCTGACTTGCGTGTCGGCAGTAAATATTATTGTTATGTATTGTTCAAATATGTTGTCCTTTAATAGTGACAGTCTTCATTTATATGAGATTCATAAAAGGAAAAAATAGTCAATATTTTTTCTAACTGTTATAATCTTCACCTTCGTCATTGAAGCGCCATTTAGCCAGACACTTCATGCAATGACGACTCAACACAACCCCAAAAGAAATTTATTCCATTACATTCCTTGTTATAGGAAAGAGAATAAAAAGTTCAGAACAGTATAGTTGAGTGGCAAGCATAAGATAGAATACTGTAAGAACAATTAGTATTTTAAGTACAGTCAGTATGTCTCAGAAAATTACCATTTACAGAACTTTTTACATGCAGGTAAAGTACATTAAAAACTGTTTCTTTGAATTGGTATACTTCAATTATTTCTTTTTACAAGCATTCAAAAAATCCAATATATTACAGGATAATATAAATGTCAAGAAATAATTTCATAAAACATATTACATTTTTCTTTCGTTTTGAAAGAATATATTTAACTATGAATTAATAAATTCACCACTAAAAATCTTAATTTGGTGGAAATAACATTTTTAATAAATAATTACAAACACTATGTAGTTGTCTATAAATACAGTTTGAGTACAGGCAATTTTAATATAGCGTTTACGTTAAAATTTCATTGTTTTTGTGACACCTAGTTTCAATGGTCCCAATAAATTTAGTTAGTTTCTCATTTCTACTGTTTTACGTTTTCTTCTCAGTGCAATCATTTATAGGGAGACGTTTTTTCATCTTTTTAGACTTAATTCCAATGTCTTTGGACTTTACTAGTTTTTGATATATATATATATATATATATATATATATATATATATATATATATATATATATATAC
>NNCF01126330.1:401202-428772 GCA_002313205.1 Laupala kohalensis | reverse complement strand
GAGACAGGTTCTAGATCTAAATTAGATCGCAAAATTTGTTTCCCAAAATTTTGGATTGCCAAATTGTCACGAACAGAGAAATCAAGATCAGAGCATGCACCATGCTGGGTTCAAAACGATGTTTAGAAGAATACTGCATTGCCACCGGTCTTTTATCAGTTCGTACGTCATTGATGATTTTAGTACATAATTGCAAAACTCAGTTTTTTATTAGAACTAATCGTCACTTTCATCGATTTTTTTAAAGAAACAGACAAAGCGATCCAATAAAAGAAAAATAATACATGTGATCTAAACTCTTAAATAAGGCTTTAAAGTTACAAAGACAATTTGAGTACAGGCAATTCAAATACGGGGCAATAGTTAAAATTTCCTTAATTTTGTCACTACTTGTTAAAATTTTAAATAGTTTCTAATAACTGTGGTCACTTTTAATGTTGACAGGTGTAACTTTGCCTCCGCGGATAGTACTGACGAAGTCAAAGAACAAAGAAAGAAAAAAAGGACTCTATTATCCGTGGAGACAAACAAATTTACACCTGTCGAAATAAAAAGGCTCTATTCGATTGCCTCTATTCGTTTCAACCTTGGAAACTAACGCCGTAATTGGATGGACATAAACGGGATTAGTAAGAAGAAATGTAAACTTACGAGCGATTACGTCTCGATGAAATTTCGATATTACCTCGTGGCACGAAAGGCGTGTAATTAACCGCGATCAAAATGAAGAATAGCATATACGCTCTAGAACTTCAAGAGCTTTAAATTCACGTCCTAAAAGCTTCCTGAAACTCGGGGCAAGCAAAGGAGGAGTTTAGGATGAAGTAATGATAGGAACTGAGAAGAAATCTTTTGGGATGACTATCGACTGCAGCGATTAACGATTCCCATTTGATGATTATTTCGATTTAACCTGGCCTCGCAATAACCTTGATGTTTGGATTTATGAAGAAATAAAAGATTTCTGAAGGATAATTGCCGTTAAAACTTGTTTTCTGATGTTGTAATCCTTCATATTATTTTTACATTCGAAAAAATTTCATGATGTGCCTTTAAGGTGAAGGAATTTGTTATAGTAATTTTTAACACGTCGAGAAATTTTGGTCAACGTACAAAACTTACGTAAGTATAATTTAAGAAATATTCATGCATAATTGAAAATGTTGAAATAGACATTGAAAACATTATCGAGGCCTGGCATAGAGAATGCGATCATACACAGTCCAGTTCATGACTCGTGATCCTCCTATCATCCAAATGACTGATGTGACTTTTCTGAGATAATACTCGTACATAATGAACTAACATCACTTTTTGAGGCTGAATTATTATTTCATTTTAATTTTTGACACAGTGATAAAGATACATGATTAATTCAAGTGAAAGAATATGTTAGTAGTAAAATGAAGTTCAAAATTGGATTCTGTACACAGGAAACATGGAGAATTTGATATTCCTCAGTGAACTTTGTTTATTCTGGAGAAATTTTCTTATTGATTATTTCGAATGAAACAACATTTTCAAGGGGTCGTTACAACATGGTAGTACGCAATACTTTTTACATACGTTTAAAAAAGGCTAATGAAATCTGCTCATGGATTGAATATCTATTATGTTAATTATTAATGCTGATTAAAGTATATGAATTTTTTAAATTAATAGTGAATTAAATTCTGTTAAAAGAAAAAATGTAACAACCTACAGAAATGTTAAAAAATATTTCTACCACTTTCTAAACTGTTACAATAAATAAAAAAATTACTTGAAAATTATTTTGAGTGTCCTTCATTTACTTTATGTTAACGTAACTGAAATACATTTATAAACAGCAAGAAAAAAGACAACATTATTTGAGTAATCTCCTGTTTAGTTATTCGATTCATTGATCAACCTCTGCATCAAATAAATTTTAAAATGATTATTATGAGATATTTTAAAGAATAAGTCCATTTATGAAAAGGAAAATTAAACATCTAAGCCTAAATCCTTCAAGAAAAACATACCCTTTTTTCGGGAAGGGCCATGGCCCCCACTGGCTCTTAAGAGCCGCCAATGAGTCTAAGTATATCTGAGTTTATCAACATTCATTTCTCATCTCAGGCGAAGTCGGTCAAAACATTGGAAACGACAAATGCGAACATCACATCTGACAGCATCGATTCATTTGTTTCATAAATATATTCTCAAAATAAGCTATTTGAAATAATGTAGTTGACATCGTTGATTGCATGTTCATTATTAATACACAGACGCGGTGCGTTTCTTTTTTTTTTTTGCGAACAGAAGTATCGATTACTTGGTCTCATCAAGCGCAAAACCACAAATTCCTCATTACAAATTAGTTTCAAACTTTGTGAGTATAGTCGTCGTCACAAATACTGGACCTCTCATACCAACACCCTACACTCAAAATCATGGAACTTTTCTCAGGAAAAATGCAATTCCAAGGGGAAGAAAACGAACGGGAACACATTATTGTTTATTAGTTTATTGACAAGAAGTAGCAGTAAATTAGCTCATTGTCCACAACGTGCAGTTTGTAACTGATCTCATAACAAATTTTTTCTTCATTCCACAAATATTTATAAAAGCGATATTTTTAAATCTTCTACGTATATTTATTACAATCTTTTGGGAATAAATATTGATGTACGCGTGTGCAAAATTCCACGGCTGTAGGTTCATTATAAGTAAACATTTCTGTCGACTTATCGTGGATGAACTAACAACTGCGGTATAAGGAAACAATAAAATTCTATTCCCTGTTAAAGCTATATCAAGGTGATCAATTTATTCTAAAGTAACAAGTACAACGTTATTTAACCGAAAATGTAAAAAATATACAATTAAAATACACTGGGATAAGGTTTCCGCGTTTAGGTCAATAAAGACACTAAAAATTTACCACAACAATGTTTCTATATTAGCATTTTGTATATTCTTCAGGGTTATATTTATAAACCAACAAAACATCATATTAGTCACATGATTTGCTAGCATGTCGGTATTCAGGATTAGTATTATTTGAATGTATTTGGCGGTAACATGTGTGGAAAAGTTGTTATGAAGTTGTCAGAATGAGATAATGTTTAAAAATTGGGCAAATTCTTTAGAATGTTTGAAGAATGTATGGAAGGAAGTTCGTATGAGTAAACAAGGTATGTGTATATTTTAAGTAGAAGTTAAGGAATTTATTAAGTACTATTGCTATTAAGTGTAACTAATGTGTTTGTAGAAGCTCTGTATAGGCAAGTAATATACACAAAGATCCTTTGCTTGTTTACAAATATAACCCTCATGACGATACAATATTGGTATCCAAACGACGAATAAATGTTATTTTTATTGATCTAAACTCGAAAATCTTGTCCTGTATTAATTTCCAGTTCGAATAAAATATATTGAAATTCACATCCTCGATATGTTTATTCTTCCTTTACAGATGTATACCTATAAAACCTGTCTAAAGTCAAATGCAAGTGTTTTATTGAGAAATGGAAGAAGAGTTTATGTAATAATAATAATAAATAATTTATTGTCAAAAAAGCAGTTCAAACTTCGTATGATCTCGTGGAGGACAATAAAATGGCGGATTTAACATACGCACACTCCTAAGATAAGAATGAATATTACATTTATTTGGAAAATATTATTTACAGATTATTAAAAATAACAGTAAAATCGAGATTTATTACTGTAATAAACGCCACCCCTAAACAAGAGCCTGGAGAGCCTGTATAAAAATATCCGCTTCCACCCAAAAGAAAACCGGAGAAAAACCCAGGCCAGGATGAGGCTACAGTACTAATGTGCAAAACTGTGCCAAGGTTGAGTACATATAAAACTAAACTTATATGAGTAATAAGACACAACACGAAGGAAATAGGAAATAATTTTGAAATTGTTATGCGTCATTTTCAACAACTTCCTCGCCAGTGTTTGTCGTGTGAACTAAACCTAGAGCCTAACCTCACCGCATCGAAACGCGCCGATCGCAGCATTCATTGTTCCCAAAACGAACTCTTAAGATCCGATATACGACCATAAACCACGATCGGAACGTACTTAAGCGAAAGATTTACAGGTGCCGACATAGTATCTTTGCCTGTGAGTTGGAACACGCGGTATTTAAGGCCCCCTTAAAACCGACGAAGAAAGCGTATTGTAAAGAGACACCGAACAATGGGGTATTAAAACAACAACAACAACAGATTTTATTTTCGGGCGTGGACCGCATAATTTGGACTTTTCACCCCCGCGTGAATACAGAAGTATTTTTCGCGTCAGAAAGAAAGGAACTCGTTTAAACAACGCTAAAACAAATAACGTTTTGTTTCTGAAGCTCTGACATGACTGTGGAATGGATGAGGAGGGTTGAAATCAACGCAGGATGAAGGATGTTTTCAAGGATGAATTTATTATGAAGAAAATATGACACGATTTTTGTCAGTGTAGTAAGAAAATAACATCTCGTATAACATATTTTATTGAAATATCGTGATGCTCTATTTCGAAACGAGCCTAAAAGGTAACTTCATAATTCGTTCCGTTCAGGAAGGTCAAATTAGCAATACTTCACTTCAAATACCATTATGAGCGGAAAAAGTATTTAAATATTTTTGCTTGATAACGGTAGTAAAAAATCTTATTTGAAGAGATCTCTCCGAGATATTTCCGTCCTAATATTTTAGAGAAACTATAACAACGAGCGTTAAGGTTTGTTTTTTTGTTGGAATCCCAAAAATTCCTATAATAATATTTATAAATCATCCCCACAATTCGCGAGAAGTTTGAGAACAAAATCTTATATTCTTTTTGAAAATTAAATCTGGATTTCTACTGAAAAACACTCAAAATGTGAAAAAAATCTTAAACGCTTAATATTCCACATCAATCCTTCGTAAAGTGCTACCGAGGTCGTAAACATGACGCCATTACTGTGAAGCTCGACTCTGCCGTCGGGGTCGTTGGGCGTAGTTGGGCGTTGGTTGCTACGAGTGACCGATAGACAGCAGAACTCCGAGTCTTTCCCATTCGTCTACGAACAGTGGAGAAGATACCACGGCACGTGGAAAAGTCACACCCATCATTAGCCATCCTCACAACCACAAATCTAACATGCCCTTGACATTTGTTCATTGTTGTCTCTAAATATTCAACAAACTGTCAAATTATGAAAATTTTGTGGAATATTGAAAGAAAAAAAAATTGAAAAAGCATGGAAAGATATCTCGTATCTCATTTCTATAATTATTCACGAAGAAAAGTTTTAAAACAATCTGTTTCTTCTTATGACAATCTTGAATTAAATAATGTTGTTAACAGGTTTATTACTATTGTGGAATGAAAATCGTGGTTTATAGAGGAAAATTGAGAACAAACGTACTCATCGACTTTCCGAAAAAAAATAGTTGACGCCTGCAGTTTCCACGATCACCACAAAATGCTATCCGCTGATACATTTTTCAAATTACATAAATTTTAATTTTCCAAATAATAACTGTACAAGTTCAGTTATATATCCCAGAAATTCATTGAAATATCTTCGGTATATTTTGAAGGTTGATCTTCATTAGTTTGACAAAGACAGGTGGATATTTATTTCACGTAACTGGTAAATAACTGCTTACATCCTTGTTCGTAGTCAAATTTTGTTTGTATAGCATTGAAAATTTTATATTAAATCTCATGAGGTTGGATTCTTGTGATTATAGTGGTTATGGGTTTATTTTCGTGTAGAGCACCTCCTCCCTGAAAGAATCCCGTACACGAAGTGCATCATCGCCCGTTGCAAATGCATCACACAGCATCTCCTCGTCTCGAAGTCCCAGAGCAAGCAAAGCCGCGTGCGCCCGACTACCCCGCGCGCGCGCGCCTGACTTCACCGCCCGCCACGGCCTCCGGACAAGGTCAGGGTTAATTGTGGGTTCTCCTGGCAGAGCGAGCGCGGACCGAAGCCGTCCGCCTAACCTATCATTTCTCCGGTGGTGCACTTTGCAGCGATAATTCTATTATTTTTCGTGAGCTCGGCTTCGCAGACGCCACGCCGCGCCGCCCCGGCGGTCGGGTGGGCGGAGAATAAGGAACGAATCCCTGAGGAGGGCGGGGGTGGTACGTCGGCAGTTCGTTAGACAGAAGGAAGGCTCGTTTATAGGAGTCCTGTTTACTTTTAGCAGCTGCATGCTCTGTGCCGCACGCCCCCTTGGGACTGCGTCAGACTGTGGGCCTGTGCACGGTGTAGGACCCTTTCCCTCTCGGAGGTTCTCTAATCTGGGATAATGACTGCTTGGAACTTCAAGAGGCCTTTACCTGACTCCTCCTGTCCTTTCTCAGAATTAGCCAATTAAAATGTCAATCCTCCGTTTCTTAAAAAAATACTGTCGTTTCAGTCCTCCAGATTAATTAGTTTCGTAATATCTGGAATGAAATATCTCCAAGATAAAACTTCTTCTTTCAGTTATTTTTGTCTCCTTATTTCGCAGATATTGAGCGTGAGTTCATTCTCTCCTTAGATCAGAAGTCACAAACCAGCAGTCATGAATGATTGGCAACTACTGTTACTTTTCTGAATAATAATTGATGATATAATCAGAAGAGTAGGCACTTGTTAATGTCATGTTTGTGATAAGACATTTCAAGAGAATTTAATCTTAAAAAACGGAGCAACATTACAAAAAAGGTAACGGGTGAAACCCATGGAGTCTTCACGATAAAAATAAAATAAAGTTTTCATTTCAACTTTTCCATTTCAACTCCATGTTGCAGAAACGAACTTAATATTTTCCGGAATTAAAAACTACGGGTGATGAGGAATGTTTTCGAAATTTGAAAATTTCTTAAAAATGTTATTCGTCAAAATAATTATTTTAATTACATCATAATACACAGCTGCGACTTGTCTTATTTTTTATTTAATTTGTACATTATTTACTCTCCCCTCACTCGCAGACGCCACGCCACTAGAAGACTTGCCATACTTAGCATTATGTATAAAATATTGAGGAAAACGTTTGAACTACTTCTAAGCGGTCACCTACAGTGGTTTGAGTGTAGAGGGAGGAGGGATGCGGTTTGTCCGGCGCTACATTCAGTAAGGATTTTCCAAATAGATCAGCAAAAGTAACATGAATATATTTCATGTCGTTTTTTATGGCGCAGTGATGTTCAGGTCATAAGGTCTTCTCTTCCTCCTAACTACGTGATTGGGTCAAAAGAACTAGGAAGGAGAGATGTTGGGTTGGCGGGGGATGTATGGTTTCGAACCCTCATTGATCTGGAGTAGGTCGGTGAAGCAAACCCCAATAGAAGAACCTCAACAAGTTCGATCGAGAAGGAAATCGATCTTAGAGCTCGTCCAGTCGGGGTTTCACTCCAATTTTGTTAAACACTTAATAGCTGTGCTTACTATTAAGCAACAACTCAAATTTCAATTACAAGATATAAAACACGGTGTTCAAACACGTGTGTGATTTCAATTCGGGGGTCTTTAAAAACACTCGCCCCGGTCCTCATTAAATACGCGACTGTCACCCAAGAGTACATAAATTTCGGCCGCAGCTTCCTAGTCTAACGATGACGCCAACTTTACACAGAGAATATCCTTGATGTTAATCAATGGTGATTTAAAGATCATCAATTAGAATTTAAAATGTCGAGATTGTTTGTGACTCATTGAAGTGATTCAGCGTTCCGGAGCGTGCTATAAAGCGAAGTGGAGTACAACGATCCAGTTGACATAAGGGCGGCGGCGGTCTAAGGGGCGTCGCCGACACACGCATTTGTTCACAAAGAGCATTAGCAATTGTTTGGACTATCATAAAGTGCACCTTGCCCTTTACCTTAAAATTCAGAAGTATTGCAGAAGATTTCGACGCAATTTTCAGGCGAGAGGAAATGAAGCAGATGAAATGAAATGAGAGGATATATACAATAAAGAGTTACAATGTGCTGCACGGGTGGGTCACATGATCAATGATCAAATACATTATGATAAAAATACCCTGTATCTACGTATCCAAAATCATTATATGCTTAATAGTATTGCCAACTAAAAAAACATTGTGACTTCTAGTTCTTGAGACCATATCAATGACTTTAAGATGTTGTGGGTCGAACTAAGTTGGGTTATCGGGAAACTTAAGGAACTCAGAAGAATATCAGAAGGAAGGAGGGAAAGCCAACCTAAAGTATGTCAGTTCCCTCTCGTATTCTCCCACTCTGCAGTTGGCGAAGTAAGAGAAGAGACGAAGAATTCGCAAACACTGATGAGAACATTAGCTCTATTAGTCCTGTAGTTAAAACTACATCCCAATGTTTATTTTGAGAAAGAGAAAATGAGGTGTATCCTGTATGTAATGTTAACGCCAAATTATATACAAATTTTATAATGTACTCATATTATTCAAATATTCTTCGTATTGGCAACTGTTATCTTGTCCATGGTCATCTCTTACGCGGTGAACCTCCCCCCATCTGTGAAACTTGCAACACAACACTTACCGTGGAACACTTTCTTCTGGAGTGTCTCAAATATAGTACCAGCCAACAGCGACACAATCTACCGAATAGTTTGAACGTTATGCTAGGAAAAAATGAGCCGATTTTGATAAGTCTTTCTATATTCCTTCAGGAATGTGGCCTCTGGAACCTATCTGATTTTTCTTCGTATGTCATTACTCAAATCCATATACGAAACGGGGATCCTCCCACAAGTTCTCGGGAGGGTTTGGATTTAAATCTCATTTTCTCCTTTGCTTTAAATTTACATTTTTTCCCCTCTCTGTCTCTCTAAATTAACTTTCTTCTTCGTTTTCGGTTTTTATAATGTTTTCGTGATCTTTGGATATATTGTAATTCAGGAGGGTTTTTGGTGGGTATGGTCGAGTCATTCGGCGACTCCCACACGCGGGGAGAGACATGTTGGCTCTCCTTAGTGGGTAACTGCATTTTCCCTACCTCTACTAAATTTCAGGGCTCTAATGACCTCGATGTCGGCGAGCCGTAAAACCCCACAAAAAAAATCATTCAAACATTTAATCCTCTGACACTTATTCTTTTGCCAAAGTAGTTTACTTACACATCTAATAAAAAATTGTGAAACTCCTTATCAGACTAAAATAGCGTATATTTATATTGAGTAGTTCTGCTTAATAGAAAAAAAAACGAAATGTACGACACTTCGAGTATTATAGATCTTACGTACCTAGAATACAAACAAAATATCGTTCTTATGTATAAGTGAGATAAAAGAATTATTCATTAATTAATTCAATTTATTTAGATCTGAAACAAATACACAGATCACCCCACATCGAAACGAAGTCACTCCGGGGTTCTAAGTATTACTGTATTGACGCAGTTTTATGTCCACAATAGTTCCTTCATCTCTTGGTCATCCTTTTCTGTAGAATTTACACACGCCTATATCCGAAGCCCTAACCAATTCACCATTTCAGGATTCCCCACCATTATCAAGCTGACTGGAACCGGGTCCGACGCACGCTCACTTCCTGGTGAGAACCTCAAACGTTTCCAGGACACCCTCCGGCATCAGCTAGGGAATGTTAATTGGAGAAGCATTATTGAATTAGCGCTTGTTCACAAGTCAAACAAAGGTGCGCACATTTTCACATCATCCTGTCACAGCTTCGGTCATCTAACTCAGCTGAATACGGTTTTTTGTCGTGAAATTATAACAATTACGCACTATTAACATTTTAGGATAATATACTGTTGACTTTGCGAATGTTTTTGAAGCCCTGATTCTTTTAATGGAATAATAAATAAATATCTATCAACTCGTCTTACAAAATTTCAACCTTGATGGATTAATATTTGAATAAAATCATCTAAATGTTGTACGGGCACTATGGAACTGTGGGACCGTTTTTAAATAAATTCCCATGTAATTTTTAATGGAATCAATATGACACGTGTAACAAATTTAATAGAGAAAATAACTGAACTCACAACTTTCGAGCACCTAGTCGCGAAGGAGTGTTTACAACGTCAACAGCCAGGTGAAAATTGCGACGGGCTGGGACTCGAACCCGGGACCACCTGTTCTGGTCGCAGGTGTGCTATCCACTGCACCACCCGCCTCGACTCCCAAGTTGTACGCTCATACTACCAAACGTATTTATTCAGAACATGTATCTATATACAACAAATCATTTTTTAAAACTGTTTTTGTACTGCAACCATTATATTCGAACACGAATCAAAAAGGACTTATTGCGATGTAAAGAAAACGCACATTAAATACTTTTACTCCATCCTCTCACATCCTACTGTCTCGCAAATAACTCGAGACCTACATAATCAATACGTCAGCAAACAATATTCTCAGGAATTGAACAAATAGGGTAAAGTGATGGATGACAAAGTAAACACTTCTCAGGTTTTTACACATTTAGGGCTTGACTATAATCGGAGACTTCTAATTAGACGGTAAATTGATAGTCACCATACATTACCATTCATGTAAATCTGAGTATTATCAAACTTCCGTTAATAATATTTTCAGGACTCTAGCTCTACCAGAAAAGAGCGCGGATATTTGCACCACAAGCAAAAAATACATTTTCACAAGAAAAAAAATACTTAAAGAAAAAATATATAGAAAAATTTATATTTGCACTGTTATGACTTAAAAAAAGCATTTCAGTAATATTCATTAAATAACAGTTGTAATACAAAAGTGAAAAATGGGACTCATAACCTGAAGAATCAGGGGAATTTGGATTCCTTTTTAAGAGGGGGCTTCTCTAGGTTATTTCACTGAAATCACACTCCTTCGTGAAAAAAGTAAAAAATACGTTGATTATGTTGGAGTTGGTATATCCATAAAAAGGACTTCAAAATGTTTATTACTGATAAGTTGTCTAAGAGTAATCCAAAAATAGAGAGTGAGAAAAAAAACAGCGAAGAGGAGGAACAATCTGTTTGCTATGCGAATTTTTACCCCATTTCCCCCCCCCCAAAAAAAACTAGCCATTCTCAATCATATAACACATAAACAGAAATTAGCTCATTATTGTAAAGCTTTATCAGTGTGCTCAAGAACAGCGTGATATTTCACGTTTTGAAAGTAAGAGACGCTGTTGAGAAACAATGAAAACAGAATAATTATATCAAATATGCAGTAAATAGATTTCTTCTCTATCCCAAATGTGAACACAAAAGTGATTCCTATCAACAATAGACGCCTTTCTACACATGAAGACCATAGAGGGGTAATGGATATTACCAGCACCATACAAGAAGTCGTGTAACTTTGCCGAAAATAATGCAGTATGGCTACCTCACACGAATTGCCAACTTCTACTAAACAAAACTAGTGGTGCAAAACCATTACACATACTTTCTCATATACGTTTCTAAGTCTGGACTAGAGAGCAACATTAAAGCATTCTATTAGGAGAGGGATGATTTTCACATGTTACTCTACAGTTTGATCGTCTTCATTTTACTCAATTTAAAAAGTTTATTAAAGAAATATTTTACTAGCATTTATATAAAAGAATCTCTAATATACAAATTCTGTTTTTTCGTTTTGGGGGGAGATAAGATCAGCAAGATTTATTTTCTATTTCAAAAGATATATTTATTAATAAATATGAAGATAAATAGGATAATATTAACGCGAGAACAAAGCCAGCAGTCCATAAACATTCTTATAAAATTTAATTAGGAATTAAAAAGTTAATTTTTTTGCAATTTGAAATTTCAAAATTATATTAATAAACACTAATAGTATATATTAATTATTTCAGTTAAATAGGTTATACTGTTTCTTTTATTTACATCCTGTTAATTCGTAACGCTCCTTATCCATCTCACCCAAGGATCCTGTAAGTTTTAAAATATATTTTTAACAATAATATTATTTTTAGCGATTGAAACTGCTATAAAACATTGAATTAAAAATCATGGAAATTAGGAAAAAGATTTAAATAATGAATTATAACATTTTCGTCGGGCTCAAAGCCAATAATTCAACTTCTTAGTGACTTGTATTAGAGATGTGAAAGTAAAATAAATATTCAGAATATTCATTTGCTCTACCTCTGCTCCATCCATGTTAAATAATATTCAAGGTTCTTGAAACAGTAAACAAATGCGTAAATGTAGCAGATATAAATTATTTTACTGCGTCTATACCAAACATTCAAACGAAATATCGCTAATGCGGATGTAATACATACTAATTGTTCTTTACGTACAGAAAATTTAAGCAAAATCGTTGGATCAGTTTTTGCAAAATATTCAAAAATGTACTTTGACATTCATGTGAAGTACCTTTTGTGTTCAAGTAAAGAGAAAATTGAAAGCACGTGCGTATGTTAGAAGTAAATTTTACCCTAAATACAAAAAATGAAAAAAAAAATACCATTCGCACAGGCAGACGGATGGAAGTTCAGCCAAAAATCACTTTTTCGGAATGAGGGGTCTCCAAAACGGATATTTCCGCAAAAATCTCGTTTTCGAATTTTTTTCACGATTTCAGTATTTATTACGTATATGAGAAATAAAAACAATAGTCACAAAAGAGACTATTTGGTATAATAAAATTCAAGTTCCTAACACAACAATCTAAGACGCAAGACAACATTCGTTCCTCACGCTCAATACAGAAAGAAAAGAATAGCGCCACATGAATTCAATTCATGGCTGACTGATGTTGCCGTTAAATTCCAGTTTAAAGAAATCCGATTGTATTGCCAACACTAATCATTACTCTTATGGACGATGGCATCATAAAAGCTTTCGTTACCCTGTGCCAATTTCAAGTTATTTACACTGGAAATAAATCAATAAATTATTACTAAATTACCGATGACAAACTATGAGCATATTGAAGACAATAAACTGACTGACAATACTATTTTTCGATAAACAAATAAAGCAATTCTTTCTCGTTCATTTTTCCTTTCTCTGATTAAGATGATATGTCTTTGAGTGTACGAACACACAATACTCCGCGCAGACATTTGTCCCATTATGCTCCATAATATCTAGAAATGAATCAATACTTCGTGAAGAGTTTTCAGAGAAGAATACAGTTGACTCCACGTGAATCATTGTTGAATGAGTGTGAGTCAAGTCAAGTGACTCCGTCCCACTCAAAATTTTCCAGCTCTGACACCTTGAGAATGTTAAACTGCGTCCACGAGTTGCGTGAATTTCTTTCCTTACGACAAACAGTTTCTTTGCTCATTAGTGCAGTGAAATCGCGTTGAGTATAAATCAGTCTGTTTCACTTTTCGTTTACCAAACAATCTCTGTCAGCGAGTCACTTCGGTTTTTTGTCATGAGTCACAATGAAATGAATAACTTACGGGTAACTTTGTACCTTTCCTACTCCTTACTTCTTTTTGTGAACATAGCTTTGAATAAGCTGATACCTAATACAAAGAAACGTCTGTAAACACTTGTTTCGCAAGTTGTACTGGTCGCAGAAAATTTGTGACAATGATTGAACTGGACATCACATCACAAAACATTCCTTACTGAAATGCTTCGAGAATATATATTGTTATTTAACTGAACGAAATAATGGTACGTCGATTATACTTTTCTCCATTGGGTATCACCAAAATTGGCGCGCTATATAGATGTAATTTTTCGTCAATGTGTTACAAAAATCGGGAAATCATTGACATTAAAATTATGTTACTAAGGCAACACAGGAAAATTTCTTGTATCTGGTTTATTTATTAAAATGATAGCGAACAATAAAATGTAAAATGTATGAAGAACTAAAAAAAGTTGGTTTTATGTCAAGTAGTTTTGCTATAGTGTTTCATTTATTTTGCTATAATTTATTTTGCTATCGATTAATTAAAAATACAAAAGACAAAAACTGGCACAAAAGTTCAGTTAATTACTCTTAACTCAAAAGAGCACTGTATCATAGAGGAAACATCCATGAAGTAAACCACAAAAATTAAATTTAGAATACTTGAATCCTCCGAACGGATATCATTAAATGAATCCAACAAACAACTGATGGTCCCCGGGATAACATCGTGCTGTTAGTTTGGTCAAGGACTGTTTCCTTGTGGTTGTCAGAAAGGTGAAAGAGAGAGAACTATACAAGTCGTTGGCCGTAACTTCTCTATTTCCTTTCGAACACAAACCAATGTCACAAATCCGGTTCCTTATCTCAGTTCCCTTCACCGTTTCTAACGAATGCCTTAAGAAAAGATGCGTCTGCTTCGGCTAATCAAACTGTCGTTTATCATTTTGCATGTGGATGGGTGCGAAATGGACGACCACCAACAGATAAATTTGTGTGTACATTTTTAGAACCAAGATCTTCGGGTATACATTTTGCAATATTAATGGGTGAAAATGGTCAGTACTTGAATGTAATGATACGTATTCACGCAATTTGCTAACTCAATAAAAGAAGTTAAAGAGAGATTATATTGAGCATTTCTTTGATACAATAAAAGTAACAAGATTCTGATCAAAGTCAAATCGATTTGAGGACGAAATTTTGACGTGAAAGGTATACGTAATCCTAAAATAACTTTAATCTAATTTGAAAATAACATAATGGTTTTCATATCCTAATATCGCACACTTTACTCCAAACTTTTGTCTTACAAAAACTCTGTTCGGTTTTACTTTCCCTATAAATTTATTTGATTAATATTGGACGTAAGGGTCAATTGCACAATAAAAGTACCGCGACATCTGCTATTGCAAATTTTTAAAAATAATTAATGAAATATTCTGCATTTTTTCAATTTAAGCCGTATATTTCGATAAATGAATGGAGCCTAATAACCATACATCCTTCCCAATACAGCTGATGTGAAAGTGAGTTTATCTGTCAGATGAATAAACACGTCTCAATTACTGAACTTGATGAAATTTGCTTAAAACTCAAAATCAGAGAAAATATTGTAGTCACAAATTCAACATTTTATGAGTAATTTAACATTATTATTGCAAAATATAACCTGATGAAATGTATACACAAAGCAAAGGATAAATAAAATGATATAATCTGTATTTCAGTAAATTGCTGACAAACAGAGAGAACTATTGAGTATACTAGATAAATCAATTATAACTAACGACCTGGTTTTTGAGATCACAATATACATTTTATTGTTTTATTAATACACATAGTATATTGTGATCGTCCGAAAAGGGTAGTAAATTATAATTCATTATTCTATGTATGCTTCATGCGTAGTGCTTGTTACGTATACAGAACTAGTGTAGAATGATGGATAATCAGGACTTACTATGTACTGTTATAACATATCACTTGCTAATTAGAATGAATAGTTGTACAAATATCACAAAATTCACGTGGCTGAAGCTGTGGGTACTCAACAAGTATCGAATACTAACACAAGTAAAATTATGAATAATACATTTCCCGATATATCCAAAAAGTTATTTAATCTTCATGTTCTCAGCCCAAATAATTTTTGGGTGCAAAGATAATAACCGTCGATCGATACTACACAAGAGAAATTTAAGAAATGTAAGAATTCTAAAACCATCTCTATTTCTTTATCAACAAGCACCAATATGAATATTTCGTTCAAAATCAGGTCATCAAAATTTTTGACGAAAGTAAACCTTTCATTCATTACGTGTCTGCATGTGGAATGTCTGTTGAAATGCAGCTATTTCCACTTTAAAAATATTTTGTCCCCCCTTTTTTTTTGTCCCGTCACTCCCTTTTTGTATTCCGATAATACCCAAAATCACTTTCAATTATTCACCAATTATTTATTTTCTTATTAAAATGCACTCGGTATTATGTGATTTTCGTAAAGGAAGGGCGAGTTGTTTATATAACATTTTCTTTATTTTGGCTTCACTTTATTTGTTGGACACAAAAGAGTACATTTTCCTTGACTGGTGGTTGGGAACAAAATATTCCCATATAAATGGTATCATTTCCAGACATTCAAATGATTAACTGTTTCTCTGTTTCATCACAACGCGTATATCTGTTGGAAGTTATTTTGATTCAACAGACACTCCTCGTACATGAAAACAAAATTAAAAATTTATTTATTACATATGTATCATAACTATACGAAAAAAAAACGAAGTACAGTAAGATTGATATAAAAAATATACGCAAAAATTGTAAATTTGGCGAGTAACAAGCAACTTGATTACTGTAGAGCACGATCAGGCTATACTCAGATCACGAGCCTCAGAATTTGTATGCAGATTCGATTCCATTTAAATGACTTCCACGAAGACTCTCACAAAAGTCAACGGACAGCTGATGTATACAAATGTCTACGTCCATAGTAGAAACAAGATGATCGGTTGTGCGAAGGTTAAATGACTACCATGAATTGTACTGACAAATTGGTGAAGGATACCATCTCAATCAAAGTAATTTATCGGCCAAGAAACTTTTGACTTTGAAGCGGATGTAATTTGAACGTTACTTCTAGTTTTTGTTCATCTGCATGATCGCCATTTTCCTATCTTCATGCCTCTAAACGAACAGCTTACATGAATAGGAAATACTGTGAAAAATAGCGCTAATATATCTTTGTGATAAGTTTGAACCAATTACTCAACCAATCTCTTTGATGGGCGACTATGTAAGATGTTCCTTTCAGAAGTGGTTAATTTATATTATGCGACTTGGTTCGGTATTTTCTAATATACGAATAGAATTATTCGTATATAGTCATATTTGACGAATAGAGAGCAGTTAATATAACTTTGTAGATGGTTACACTAGTACTGTATCCCATATTTCATTCTGAAAATTCAAGTTACTTGGTTAATTTGATTAGTTAATTTTTTTTATTAATTTACATTTTTATATATTTTATGAGACTTGCAAATTGAGTAATCGCTTACATGTCATCCTAAATCATTACTTCACTTTTTAATTTATTACAAACTGTTTTGAACTATAGGGTGTGTATACTAAAGGAATGGTCAATTTTTATTTTTACCTTGAATGAGAAATTCCGTGAAAACATTTAATTTCATATCCAAAGATAAGGCCAAGGACATTTTATTTCCTGTTTTAAATTCCAACTATCACCTCATTTTAAGTGAGAGTAGCTCCTTTTTAACAAAATACATCACCTCTCAAATTGAATTTCACACGCGTACAAAAAATTTGTCTTATGTTTGCAACGAATTTCTACAAATTAGATGCCCGTCCGCTCCCAAAACAGAATGATGAAAAGTTGAAATAGCTACTTTGATAACAATTCTGAATTACTTATTCACTTAGATACACCGATCTTGATAAGCGCGTAAGTTAACATTATTTCATAAAATAATTTTCTTTATCGCAGTGGTAACAGAACAGGGAAATAACGATTAATGATAAAGTTGGAGACTTACTTGTTAGGCTGGAATGTAAGCAGCAAAATAAATTTCCTGCGTTTATGTGTGAAAAATTCACGTATTACTCAGTATTTCCAATGTAAAATTTGTGAAATGTGTACGATCTCACAACTTTTCACTATTCACTTTTTGCTATTCACGATGTATCTTTTCTATGTTGCCAACAATTTCTCAGAATTATACCTAACACGTACTTGCTGCGAACATTCTCTCCTTTTTTACACAACCATTCCAACCATTTCCCAGTCTCGATGGTACTTGGAGGGTTCATCGTGTAGAAGTTGGCAATACGAATTTTCCTTTTCAGACAGTCATAAAATGTTTGTTTGTATAGGTAACTCTATAAATAAACACAGTATTTTCGATATTGAACAACGTGTCACATCAATGTAACTATGTGTGGAGAAATGTTGCTATAATGCGGTTAGGTGAAAATAGGGATGGGGCAGTACTCGAACCTGGAAAATCAAGTTCCGACAATGGGGGACGTTACCCATTGCGGCATTCGTTTCCTCTTCAGAACTTATAACTCATACGCGTGAATTTCATTTGACACTCAAGGATTTCTAATACCCTTTTCTCAACTTTTGAAATGAAAAATGACAATTTTCGTTCCCCAAGACAAGTAAATGAGGCGAAGCTAGGATTCAATTTCATTCCTCTTTTAATTTCCTAATGAAACGAAGAAATGCCTACGCATTTCGGTTTCTAATGCTTTTATGTGAACCACCGAAATAACTCAAACGTTCCCCGCATTCCCCAGAGGCAGCAATTCCGAGTTTGAAGCGGGTGCTGAGCAACGTATAGCGTCGGTCATACGCATTCCCGACTCCTCCTTCACACATTCCCGGCGCCTCGCCAGCCGTATCTCCCCGACACGATGTCGTTACATCGTCACGTCGCCCGGAGAGGTCCCTTAACGAGAGGTTATCGAGAACACGACGCAGCGACGCCGCGCTTATCTGCGACGGCACCTGCCGCCTAATGAACGACTTGTCGCGTTGCGGAGGCCCGCGTGCGTCAGGCGGGAGTCACTGGATATGAACTAGTCGAGGCAAGAGCATAGTGGAGGCATAGTTCCAACCAGTGGCAGATCTAAGGGGGCTATAGACCCCCTCCCCCATTGAACCTGAACTCTTAACGGATAAAATTGAATTTGACAATACTTTGTAAATGTGTTACCATGTTAATAATTGTCATTAGTTATGATTGTTATCGTTATTAATAATATAATTGATAATATTAATAATACAATATTAATCACTTTAACAAATAATTGTTATTGTTATTAATAACACAAAATTGTTAATTATTTATTTGATGCATGTTATTTAAAGGTAATATTGATAAAATTTGTATTGTAAAAACAATTTTTAAACAAAAATGTTCCTCGGTTAGTTTCGCCCCCACTTGATTACGGACTAGATCCGTTTTTTTTTTTTTTTTGTGGGGCTTTAGGGCTCGTCAACATCAAAGGTCATTAGAGCCCTTAAAACTTGTACAGGTAGGGAAAATGCAGTTACGCACTAGGGAGAGCCAACATGACTCTCCCCGCGTGTGGGACTCGCCGAATGACTCAGCCATACCCACTAAAAACCCTCCTGAATTACAACTCAAAACTCAAATCCACACATATCTCACTGAAACATTACTAAAACATTATAAAAAAAGAAGAGGAAAATGAAAGATACTCTAGCCCTAATAGCGTCGGGATCGAAAAGAACAAGAGGTGACCAAGGAAGGTCAGAAAAGAGAAAGGAAGGAGTATGGCACAAGCAAGTGGAAGCAATGCCAGACTCAGCTCGGGGCCCCGTGTTTGCCAAACACGTACTTACTAGATGTTAGTCCCCTGGGGCGAGGTAGGAAAATGAAAGATACCCTAGCCCTAATGGCGTCGGGATCGAAAAGAACAAGAGGTGACCAAGGGAGATCAGGAAAGAGAAAGGAAGGAGCATGGCATAAGTAAGTGGAAGTAATGCCAGACTCAGCTCAGGGCCCCGTGTTCGCCAAACACGTACTTACTAGATGTAAGTCCCCTGGGGGGGTCTAGATCCGCCCCTGGTTCCGATGACGATTGAAATAGCAGAAATCATACGACGGAATCAGATGAAACTTCCTATATATTGGGGAAAACATAATTTACCCATTCTGGACCAGGTTTTTCTCCAGTTTTTCTTTCGGGTAAAGACAGATTTTTTTAAATACAGACTCGCTAGGCTATGGCCTAGGGGCGGCATCTATTGAAATAATAAATCTCGCATTTAGTGTAATTTAATAGTTACGGTTTATCAACAATACTTTGCGAATAATCTATAGTTTGATAATAATACGTACTTGTAAAATGACTTTTCTGTTTTATTAAAAATAAATTTGTTGGTATTATGTTAAAATTATTACACGTACCGAACTAATTTTATTATTAGGAGTGTGTTGAAATGTTAAATCCACCTCTAACTTAGGGCCCTTGATCGGAATTGATGGGAGGGTTCCTTGCTTGCTTCCGGAGAGTAAATTAGTTTTTTGTCCTCCACGACATCATACGCAGTTAGTAACTGCTTTTTTTACAATAAAGTTTATTTGTATTTATTATTATTTACTATAAACCTTAAAATACAAGAAGAGAAACCTTTAATGCAAATAGAGAAACGAAATGGAAACTGAACAAAAATTAAGATACAAAACGAATTCACATATTAATAAAGATAACAAATTTAAAATAAACCTCATTTTTTAAAACGTAGAACAACAAGCTAGTCTTTTTATTATTGTGACAAAATTTACAAGACATTGATGAATGTATTTCCTAAAAATAAGTGGAAAGATAATACTTTCTTATGAGAAAATGAAATTGTTAATTTCAAACATCGTCTGAAACGTCGGTGAGAGTTTGTCATTGTATGACTTGCCACCGTCTCATTACACAGACAATCTCTTAAGTGATACAAGAATTATGTAATTATTAATATAAAATGTACATTAATTATACTGCAATTATGGTTTATATTTAAATAATTTTTTTTACCTTTTTTGAACGAACAGTAAATATTTTGTGATAAAAACTCACGACGTTTCGCCTTCGTCTTAAGTCGTCGTCCAGTGATTCAAATAATAACAAATTTTAACCAGAAACATAAAATAACAATTCAGTATGATGTAAACATAAATATGAACGCAAAATGTGTTTACAAGAAAGCAGAAACTACACAGACATGTTATAATATTGTATTCTATATACCAGACAGCTTTTCAGAGTCTGTGTGTAAATTCAAACTCCCATGTGTATCTTTAATAAATATCATTGCTGATATCCAACGTTTGTAATAATTCTTTGTCAGTAATGTGTTTTCCGAATCCATGAAGTGATTCATTATTAATGCAATGTGAGGTAACTACACTTTGTTCAACTGATTTTAAATTTCGTTTGTGCTACTGGATTATAGTTCTTAACCCTATCTTTGTTTGACCTACATAGGTAGCATTACAATCTTTCCATTTTATTTTATACACTACATTGTTAGTATTAATGTAATATTTATTATATTTCCGTTTTGTTATCAAATTATTTCTGTTATTTCTAAATGTCGAAATCAATTTCATATTCTCAGACTCTAGTAATCTATTAAGTGAAGGAGTTACAAACTTGTTATAAGGAAACAGTGTATAAACCATATAATTTGATGTTGCGTTAGTTGTTGCCTGTTATGAAGGTATCACAATCTATTTTTAATATTTTTATTAACAAATTCTAATTAGCCTAAAGTGTGTTACTCATTGTTTGTACATTTTCCCTCCGATGTTGTTCATCCCAAAGTACTATTGTTTTATCTGTTAAGTTACAAATCATAGCTCTCTTTTGTGTTGAAGTTTTGCTCTGAGTAAAAATTATCATATTTATGTTTAATATCATGTTCAATTTTTCTGTTGTAATGTTTCTCGTTATAACTTATTATTTGAATCACCTTACGACGCCTTAAAACAAAATCTAAACCTTGGGAGTTTTTATCACAAAATACACACTGTCCATAAAAGGTGGTAAGTCGCATTTAATTATATTTTCCAATAGTGGTGACTTAAAAGAAAGTAACAAGAAGATGAAATGAACAAGCATAAAGTAGAAATTAAATTATTTATTACTTGTAATATAAGTAATTTCACAATACAAAATTACGTTCAGGGTCATTCTGACAATGCCTTTACTCTCAGCATTGCGCTGACCGGGAATACGCGATATCGAATCCCCTCGGCGTCGTATTGGCGAGGTTTTTTTCTGAGATTTTTCTCGCCTACTCCAGACCAGTGAGTTTGCAAACTAATATTCCTATAATCTTATTATACGTATCATGGTTATGTGGAATAGCAAACCTAATGATCTGGATCTCGCTGAAAGACAGAAAATAAATCCCCTTTTCCCTGTTATCTTAACACCGTTTTCAAGCTAATAGTGACTTATTTCTTCCAATAACTGTGAAATTTGTTATAGATTGCAATATTGCACAGTGAAAAAATTAATTACAGCGTAGAATGAATCATGACAGCAATATTCGTTGGATTGTAACTCAAATATATACACATTAAATACAAGCAATAATCAAATTTTTACTCTTAAAGCGCAGTTACAACTGCTTATTATTACTATGTAATAAACTAATTTGCAGTCCAGAAGCAAACAAGGGACCACTCCGCCGTTCCGATCATAGGTCCATAGGCTGTAGCGGATGATACATTTTAAAACAAGTTATTTAATAACAGCGTTATGACTCAATTATCCCCAAAATAAATCGTTGGTATTAAAGTCTGTCATAATTCTAGATTAATAATGACAATATAAAGTATCCCAAGCCTCGAGCCTAGTTGGTCTACAGTTTATACAAATGTCTCTACCTGAAAGAAAATTTAAAAACCTGTTGTACATTTCGTGGTCATTGAATTCTCAATTAAATTTATTCTCAATTACCACACAAAAATGTCTAGATTGGGGATGATTCAGGTGCTTTACAATTAAACCGAAATATGTCGACATCTACCGGCATTATCATTCATACCGGCTTCGTGAGATGAACATGAGATATGAACATAGTTCAAGTCTCGCACAGAAGGGTGATGGAGCGGGATAATGAACGCTCTCATTGGACAAGAATTCTTGGACACGAACGATGCAAGGAAGGCGTCTAATGAGGTGCCTTCAACACAGTGGGATCGATCCCAGACACACAAAGACTTTGCGGAAGAAGTCCTAGCATTAGCCCACGTTCACCTCAGACTCCTGAATAGGCAGAAAGTCCCGTGCGTAGCCATTTATTTGATACAATATGGAATATATCGTCTACGGTCTGGTAAAAATTGCGACGGATCAGAACTCCAACACGGGACTTCCTACTTAGGCCACTGGTGTGATGCTGTGACTTTCGAAGCCCGTACACAATATGGATCAGGGATTATCGGGTGCTGTGGCAGCACACCTTCGGCGCAAGCTGATTCTCCGAGGTTCGACGCCCGGTCCGTCGCAATTTTTACCTGACCGTACAATATGCAAACCTCCCTCCCCGAGCAGGTAGTCTGAAGTTATGATTTTAAAATACGGTATGTAGTTTCGTATGTTTTGGCTGATCTCTTACATATTATATTTCATAAGTATTGATTCACACATATGTATACATTAACCATTGAAATTTTAACTTTATTGTGAAATTTCGAAATATGATTTTAGAGCGTTTCGCCAAAGAAAAAAATATTTATAGAAGCTTGAAAAATTTTCTTTGATTTAATAATCTCTCGTTTTTTAGGCTAATGAGAAGTATTAAAATCAAGTTTATTAGAGTATTCTGTAACATTTAACCGTCGCAAAGTATTCCAGGTGTTATGTTCCAAACCATTTAATTTTTTTGTGCCATCCACATAATCCCGAAATGGACTAAATAATGCTCATAAAGCATTGAATAAATCTTGAACAATTTTATTTTATTTAACAAAAAAAAATGAATACTAGATAACACCATCAATTCTTTGAAATACTTTTAACGCAGCCGAAGACATGCAAATATTTTAAAAGGTATTCATTTGTCTTAAGAAAATGTTTCTTTTTCTTAAAGCTTTAGGGTTCGTCAACATCTGGGTCATTAGAGTCCTCAAGAAAATGTTCTTATGAACAATTTTTGATCCCAAAAATTGCGATGGATAAATGGGTATCCTTGTATCCTTCTTCATCCTCATACTTTGAGAGAACGAATTAGTCGTCATTTCATCAGGTTTATATTTTTCTTTTCCCACATACTTAAACTATTATAAACCTGTTTGATGATGATGATAACAATAATGATGATAATGATGATTATACCAATAACAGAACTCAACATATATGACAGAAGATGTGTAGTATTTACACCCCATATCTATTACTTCCGACTTTTTTTTACTAGCATTACCAACTTCAAAGTTTGTTTTGGAGAGTTCATTTTGATACAATGTTTTGCCTACGCAAATATATAATAACGTGTAAAATTACGACGTATGTTATAGTAATAATAATAATAAATTTATTGTCAAAAAACAGTACAAACTGCGTATGACCACGTGGAGGATAGCAAACTAATTTTACTCTCCGAAAGTAAACAAGGAGAGTAATCAATTCCGATCAAGGACCCTAAGGCAGAGGCGGATTCAAAAATTTCAGTAAAATTTCCTAGATAAGATAAAAAGTTAGCTGCGAGTTATAATACCGATAAAATGTCAATATGTTTGTAATTGAACGCAAAAAATTTACATGTACAAATTATTATCGAACTATAGATTATTCTGAGTATAGTGTTTAAAAATCAAAAGAATTGAAATAACACTAAATTCAGGATTTATTATTACAATAAACATGCCCCTAGACAAACCTAGAGAACCTGTATAAGAAATCCGCCTCTACCCGAAGGAAAACCGGAGCAAAACGCGGGCCAGGATGTATCTTTTAGACTTGATCTTTTAGTGCCGTAGGTTTTCACAATTTAATTTTCTTTCAAGACCAATAAGTCGTCGAATTCCTCCACTGTATCAGCTCCACTGTATCCACCGCAGCGCCAGGGAATTCAGGAAAGTCCCGAAAAGGAAATGGAACAACAAAAAAGCTGTCCAGAACAAGAGTCCAATCTGGAGCTGACCCGAAAGCGGGTGACTAAGGTGACGCTAAGTCCACGGAGACATGATGAGACAGCGTCGCCTGACGGATTGATCCGGTCGCTTTACACCGTCTCTTGCTTTGATTAGCTTAGTAATTTACTAAAGCGATAATTGTGTGCCCGGTCTCCTCCGCCGCAGCGCAGGTGTGACACGTGTGGGGTCGACGCCTACACGTGGCAAATATTCCATCAGATTGCGAAACACTTTTGGTTCTTCGATAGAAAGGGATAATAAACTTGGTTTAACAAGTATCTGTCTGATCAATTACTATAATTCTCCAAGGGTTCTAAGGCCCCAATAATAATAATAATAATAATAATAATAATAATAATAATAATAATAATAACAACAGTCTCGTTTCAATAAATGATTTCATGACGCTCTTCATTTAAGAATAATTTCAAGACATAATTCTTAATTTCAAGACATATATTGCGCGTAACTTACACATGATCAGTGGTGAAGCCAAGATTTTATTTTACTTTTTAGGGAGGGAGGTCTCACATCTCTGGGGTCTGGTACTAAAGGAAGATAGGTACAAAATGGGCATTTATTGCAATTTAATATTCCGCAAGAATGTATATTTTTACTACAAAATATAATAAAAAAAGTTAATTAATTTTTCGTGGAATTGCTTGTGTCGGCAACCCCCCTCTTTTTTTGTAAATCTGTCAATTAGATGGTTCCCCCTGATAGCACTAATGCTTTAATTCCTTTATGCATTAATATCGGATAGAAAAAACTTTTATTTGGGAAATCACTTAAGGTAAGTTAAAAACAATTCTCTTTGAAAAAAAAAATCAGATATTATAGACGAAAAGATCAAATCCACAAATTTCTTAATTTTGTAACTTCTTTACGTACAATTGAAGAAAATATTATCGTATCAATTTTTTAAAACGTAATTTTGCGTGATACTTTAAAAAAAATTGTAAGACTGAGTGTTAAAGCAAGGGCATATATATATCAAACTATTCTTTTGAATTTCTTGTATTAAAGGGGAGAACGATAGAATTATTCATTAATGTGTCTACTTTCTAGATTTGTGGGCCGTTTTCATTCCATAGTTGTATCAGAACTATGGAAACGTCAAGAAACTTTAATCGGAATAATAGAATAACATGCTAACTCAAATCAGCGACTTAAATACGAATACCTTTTTGGGAGATTTTCTTCACGTGAGATTACATTGAAATAAATTTTGCTGTTTGTGTGATTCATTGGATAAGGGCCCAATGGCAAAGCTGAACTCATGGCATGAAAAGCACCTTGAATCACGCACACTGCACTTTTACACATCGTTCCATTAAAAGAATTAATCAGGGTTTTAAATAACATTAATATTGCATTCTTTAAGTCTACAAAAATATTTATTGTAAACAGTGGAATAATAATAATAATATCTGGTACAATATAATAAAGCTAAAGCTATGAATTAAGGGACACTGGACGACACGTGTTGAATACAGTTTCGCAACGTCAGCTCGAGAAAATATCTGATATGTTCAAATGTATAGATGAATAAAGATGATCTCCCTTCACAAACTAGGGTTTCTTTTGAGAGAGAGAGAGAGAGAGAGAGAGAGAGAGAGAGAATACAATACTTGCTCCGCTTAATAATTGCAGATCCATAAATCAGATGTAAGAGTAATTTTTTACTTCTCGTTTACAGTTACGAGGAGAAAATAAATACATCCCAATATGGTATCTTGGATAATTAAGGTTACATCTGATGTGTCATCATGTGTACTTATCATGTATACACAAATTCAATGCTTCAATTGGCAGTGCATATTAAATCTGACGAGTGCTCTAACACTAACGGAAGCGACTCTCGGACAACAGATTTTGTCGCGGTAGAGCACATTACCTGGTTTGGTTAGCATTATTTTTTAGCACTACTTTTGAACATTTTTCTCTTAAGAAAAATAAATTTAACAGAATTCGAGTAAATGTGCATATTTATTGAGCATTGGGCGTTCGATGGCGCATGAAGACCGTCAACAGTGTTGTTTAACACATTGTAAAATTAGAAAATGCGAAAATTAAAAACAATAGTAAAATTAATCAGATTTAGAAAATACATGAAACAAAATTATAATGAATTTATTTAAAAGAACAAACTAGAAACAGAAAATGGGAAAACTAATTAATTGGAGATTATAAGAGTACAATTTAAACGAACGACTTTTTTGAAATAATCCGACAGTTTTACATACTTTACGCTTCATTTTCCTGTTTTTTTCTTGACGTAATTTGATTTTTTCTACACGTAACTGAAGTACAACCATGGAATTCCCTAGAACAGTTGATGAGTTGCTAAATTATACATCACGTTCAAACATATATATATACACATATATTCAATGTGGGACAATCATGTTAAACGGTAAATATTTTGAGATGAGTAAGCAATTCGATATTAACCGTTATATTAATTGTTTATTAAGTATATATTTAGATTTTATAATATTTTTGGGTTTTTTAATTTTTTTATCCACGTATTTTGATTTCCCTCATTATTACGCGACTTACGTTAAAATACGTTATACGTTAAAATACTCTGTGATACTAAAGGATAGGATTTTTATGTGCAAATTTGAAACATAAAAAGGAAGGAAAGATGTGTCCCAATAAGTTAAAAACGGAACATAAGGTGCTGTTTTACTCAACTTATTCAAGAAATCATCTTTCTCCTATTTTATTTCATTGAGTATCAAATCATCGATCATTAGAAGACGGAAAAAATTGGAAGCGGTTGTAATTCAAGGCATTAAGCATATTTACATTTAAAAAAATGTATGTTTGTATAAGGAGATACAACGTGTTTGTAGATGCTAAAAGAGTAGTAGATAAGGAAGAGGATTTGCCGACACTCAAATATTGTGTGTTGTTGCAGATGTCTCTTTTGTCGCGCGTTTTCTGAGAGCAGATATACATTCTCTTCGCATGTTCATTGCAAATTGAGAGTTACTTAAATAATTGATGAGACTTTGAATAAACTGATTGAAACTTTATATCTCTAATAAAGAAAATGCGCTCTAG
>NNCF01126330.1:334859-400927 GCA_002313205.1 Laupala kohalensis | reverse complement strand
ATATAAATGTGTGTGTGTTTTTGGCAAACAGATAGCATAGATGTCCAGGACGAACATCGGTTAGTTATTATTTTTAAAATGTATGACACGATAGACAGAAATGGTTTTTAACAATAAATGTCGATAAAATCGGGAAAAAGAGAGTAATATTCACTTACCCTGCCTGAACGGTTAGAGATGGGTGACAGCTGGCAATATTGTTGCCCCAAGAGTCACAACAAAAAATTCCGCGACAGCATGTCTATCTATGAAAATTAACCTAAATCATCGCGAGTCGTCAATTTAAGAAAGAAAAATCTATCATCATCAAATTTACTAGTGTATTTAGCAAAGATAGGGAACGTATGTAAATTTCAAAACTTCGTCGAATAGTTTAGATTTTACGTGAAATGAAATGAAACGGTGCAGCCGCCTTGGAAGCGAAAATTCGAAAGGCGTGGCTCCCGCGAAATACTGTAGTGTCTAGTCAAGTTTTGTATAAAATTTTTATTAATATGAATTTGAAAAATTGAGATGCTGTACATGTTTTTTAAAGCCAGTGAGTAATAGAATTTTAATCTTACATTATAGATGGATATTCTTTTTTTTTTTCTCAGTAAGAGAAGATTAGTCTAAGAAAAATCCCGGGATACGCGGGGTAATCAGCTACTTTAATGGTTATACATTTGGTATCACTTCTTTGAGATTTACAGAAACGCGTCAGTCTTGAACACGATGACCTTGATGATTCCTCCCTTGGACCCGTTCTCGCAGCAGAGAGTCACTCTCACCGGATGTAGTACATAGGGAGCGCCATCTCTTGGCCACGCGCAGCTGCTGCGAAAGCCCTTGTTGAATAAGGGAAGTGATCTCAATTAGTCACGAATGCGGCTGCTACCGTGGTGTCGACTGTAGACACGCGCATCTGTGTGCTCGCGCACGGTTGCAAGCGTGCTCTCTCTCTCACCGGCGAGGGAGGGGGGAATGGTTTTTATCCATGTAAACCAAGAGGACTTTTTTTTTATAAGAACGAAGCTTAGAAGGGATGGGCGCTACCTTGTCATCACAGTTTCGAACTGTTTCCAGCGTACGTGAATTTCATGAGATTTTTTTTCTTCATTGTAGTATTTGTAAATGGGAAATGTAGCGTGGTATTGAAGCTTATCTACAGGGAGCGATAGGAGGTGGAAGATGGGAGTTCGGTTATTATTAGCAGGTGCTGGGTTTATCAACAACTTGACCAATAGTTATAGTAAGAGTTAGGGATACTACAAAAAGTAGGATAAAAGAAGGAGTATTGAATTTTCAGTCGTCACAGCTATACGAATCGGGAAATCGAAGTGAAAAAACTACAATTTCTTTTACCACCGGGAATTGAACCTGGATTGACTCAGGGCAGGCACGTATTTTAGCCCTGGGTTTCCAGAGGAAGTTCCTGAGTTTCGAGGCGAATATCCAATAGCAAGAGACCCAACTCTCAAAACCTTTCCAGAAAATCGAATTCGAAATTTCGACGGTCATTCACACTCTTTACATGTTAGTGAATTTGTCGTGTCACCGTTGCCCAGTTGCATTACGTTCTTGTAACACTCGTATCGTCCTAGTCCTTGTAACGAGACACCTTCCGAATAAATGCTGCTTCTATCGATAATTAATACTATGATAATTTTTCCTCTTACCATCCCAACTGTCAGTATTTTTTAATAGTGTAACGTCGGCGCCAGGACATACCATCAATTTGTGAAATATTAATATTTCTTTGTATTTTCCAAGCCGGATGCTTTTAAGAATCTTACAATAAGTGGCCGGTCAGCACTAAGACGGACGTGCGACGAGCTTGGGATTCTCCCTAAACCTTTTCCGTGTTCATTTATTGTTTGAACGAACACCTTTCACTTTTAAGGAAAGTACGTACAAGTGTATTCGAAGAATGCAGCCGGCGACGTTGATCCACTGGAATTTAGGTGTACCTAATGAAAAGAAGAATTCTACGAAGTAATGAATGAAGTAGGTACCGAACTTAGAACAACGACAAAGGTGCCTGCAAGCGCTTCGGTGACGCCCATGGCGGTTCGTCCTCTACGGCGCAGCCTCTGCGTTCCTAGAAGCCAAAGGGGTGACACAAAAAGAGTGTTTGCACGGTGGTGGCGAAGGCGTGGTTATTTGCTGATCACGTGACGTCTGGTACAGTATATATTGGGAGGAGTGAAGCTCCTCAGGGATTCTTTACGAGGGAAGGTAGAGATCCGTCAGCACTGACATGTGACTGAGCTAAGTCTAGGTCGCGGAGACCAGATGTTCGTTAGGCTGCTGCGGTAGTCTTAATGAACTCATTACTAGGTGCGAGGGTCGTAACAAGTATCAGTTAGTTGTCGGGGAAAACAATTTATATTTTCGAAAGATCAGATAACCTGAGGGTTTTTACAATTTAGTTGTCTTCAACTATATTTAACCAAGTGTAAACAATGCTCTCTGACAGCATTATTTGTGTAATAACAGATTATTAGATGTATTAATGATTTTGGGAGTTTGTCTCTGTTGTAAATTCAGATTTCTAGTTAATTTGTAATAAATCATTATTTATTGTTATTACACGTGTGTTTGGTTGCTCGGGAAACCGAGCTGGTGGCAGCGACAAAAACTATCATAGGGATTTTGGTATTTATGTGGATCCCGCTTCTACCAAAGAAAAAATAACAACTCATCAGAGTTTGAGGTGTGGTTACAAACGGATGCGATAAAATTAAAATACTTACATTATAATGAGTTATAATTCACATTTCTCCGCAATGCCAGTGAACATTGAATAAAATACATGTAAATAAAGATCCTACCGACACGAAATAGCTGACCTCGCTATCTCGAGAGACTCGTCACTGCGCCACGGCGACTCGGCAATATTGCTAGCATTAAAAAAAAGTGAATGACCAACAAAATCTTTAATTCGATTTTTTGTGTGAATGTTTGAGAGGGGGAATTTGACCTGTGAGTCAGGAACTGAAAATGGCTCGATCGGCGATGACAAGGTCATACCCTCCCCTTGTTAAAAATAAATAAACTTCTTTTCATATTTATATGTTGAATTGGTATTGTAATATATTATTGAAACCGTTATTGTAGCACTTGCGTTTCAAATTTTATTCATGACATGTTCTAAGTTTGAACCAAGAGTCTTCCTTCGCCATTGCCATTATCTTTCAATACGCTTCTGCGAGCGATTGGTATTGGAAATATACCAATTACAATTCATAATTTGAGATAGATATTTTATAATGTTTAAAGTGAAGACTAACAGGAACTGCGTAGCAAAAAAATTTTATTCAACATTCTTTTGAAACTTTGTAGGTGGTTCAACAGTTTATGAAACTTTAGTGGTCATAATTGTCTTATGTTTACATTGCTAAAAAGGGATTAATGTACGTACATTAAACATCAACATTACTAAACCATCAATATTCATGATTTAATTTTTAACTAGATATTATTGTTGATTTGACATAGAATATTCGTGCGAAAAAGAACAAAGTAGTTACCAAATGCACATGACTACATGGAGAACAATCAACTAATTTATACTCCGGTAGCAAAGAAGGAACTAACCCATCAGTTCCGATCAAGAGCCCCAACAAATTTATATTCAATAGAATACAAAAATGTTATTTGAAAAATACATCCTACTATCAAGTCTTAGAATAATTCCGAAAATGTTGCAAATAATTATAAGTATTAAAATAATAAAAAATTCGAGATTAATAATAGTTTTAACGTGACTGCCGCTCTAGGTACGAGCCTAAACAACATATATGTATATAAGAATTTCAAAGGAGAACCGGAGAAACACCCGACCAAGGATAGCATTCAACGCAAGTGAATACAATTATTATTGCAAGTATACAAGTGCGGGACATCCACCAGCTGTCGGTGAACTGTCAGCAACTAGAGTAACATCCCCCTCCCTGTTCTTCCCTTCACCGCGTCCCCCTCACCCTGCACCACAGATGCTTCTCTGTCAGCAAATGGAAATATCGACGCCTGGCCGAAGCCGTGTTTGACATCGACATGTAGCAGCATCAATGTTGAAGAAGCAGCACGAATAAAACAAACGTTTTCGTCTGCTCGCAATGCTTTTGTGGTACAAATTCGGTGTGTGTTCATTTATGCCTTAAATTTCATTAGAGACGCGCCCCAACATGCTCGTATTTATATCGCTGCGAACGATAATCCACGAAGATAAACTCATTTTTTACTGAATTGCAAAGGAATATTTAATCGTAAATCAAACTCACCATACGCTGACGTCTGTAACCAATGCTATATTTATAAGCATGCCTCTGAAAGAGTAAAATTTCCCATAGGTGGAGGGAGTTTTCTTTATTCATCACGATGTTACCCTTTTAATCTTTTTTATCCTCTGTCTCTATCGCTGTCCTTTATTCCCTCTCGTTTCTCTCTACTCGTTCTTTTACGATTCTTTTCTTCGTCCATTTTCAATAATTGAATTTATTGGAATTTTAACAATGTTACAAATGTGTTGATTAACGACTGTACTTGACTACTGTAGAACGGGACAAGAAATATGACTTGGCTATTTAATATATTGCAAATCCAAAGGATTTTGAAGACAACTCTATTATATTCGAATGAAAACTTTCTCGTCAGATGTTTTAGTAATCTTTCAAAAGAAGCCCTCCGGCGTATCTGTTTTTTACTAATATTTTTTAAAAAAATTTCGAAAACAAGTCTTACATTAGAAGAGAAAATATTTAACTCGAGTATTTTCTTTGAATATGCAGTGACCAAATAACCTTCAAGATATCTGAATGCTGGTTTATTTACAATTGAACACCAAAAAAACCGAAAATTATTTTAATGTAATTAAAATACTCTACGAAAGTTATTCGGCATCCACAGATTTTTATAAATATTACATTTCAAAGTATTTCTTTCCAAAATAAATAAAAATTAAATAATTTTAAATTAAATAACACGACCATCTTGCAAAGACTGATGATGATGATGATTATTATTATTTTTGAGATATTATTTACGACTGATTTATTAACTATTAAGGAGACAACGTTTCGATTTCGACTGTGGTTAATAATCAGGCAAGCAATGAAAAACCACCACAAAATTAAATTGGGAAAAGAGAAAGAGAGCTCTAATAATAATAATAATAATAATAATAATAATAATAATAAACTTTTTAAAAAGTTGTCTTCAAAACTACGTGGTTAATGATTATTTTAAAGCAATTTAATTCTGTTATAGATTACAATAAATCGTGTTAATACTCTCGATTGTGAAGACTTGAGAAAAACCCATGAAGGTTCTCGTATATCATTAAAATCAACTTCCAAAAACATAAATACCTCCACACGCATCAATCTCATTCAAAATACTATCCCTTCCGAATCACAAAGCGCGTTTTCATAAACAGCCTTCGTTTTTACGCGAGTCAACGGAACGCATCAAACACAATCATCCCGCAAAATCGGCAACCACGAAACCAATAATAAACCAGTCACAAAAAATAAAATAAAAAAGGATATTCATTCCACACTAAAATACGACCCTCATCGCAGGATAACCACCGGAAGCAAACAATGACCATAGGCTCTCTGACGCAGCCATACATGCAAAATGCTCACGGACCGAATAAGATTAAAGCAATGCTCTTTATGAGCGAAGTTCCGGTCGCAGCAGCCGGAAGGCTTGGAAAGGACTTTCATTCCGAAACGCTCCAGAGATATTAAGCGTCGCTTATGAACGAATGGATGATTCGCGCTGACGGGGGAGGGCAGAGGAATGTGTGTGTGAAAGAGAGAGGGAGATTACTCGGGCTGAGTATTGGAATGAGGAAGCGGAGAATTAGTAAGCGCTGAAGAAATTGAAAATGCAGAAAGAGAAAATTATTTAATGGCTGGCAGGCAGCATATTGGTTGATGTATGTAGACCAATAAATTGAAAACTTTGTATACTTTCGCCAATCTATATTATTTATAATAATTCATGCGAAAACTTTTTCGCTGATGTAGTCAGCATCATCAAACTAAGAACAGAAAAACAAAANTTTCATTGTTTTTTTTTTTTTTTTTTTTCTTTGGGGCTTTAGGGCTCGTCAACATCAGAGGTCATTAGAGCCCATGTATTTCATTGTTAATAGAAGTATTATTATTAAGATTATCATTACTATCTATTTTTGTTTTGTTTTTGTACTCTTAGCCTGAAGTTGCTGTCTGCGTAAGCGAAGAATCTTTAACTATAATTATTATAAATAATAAAAATTGATGAAACATACCGAAGTTTTCAATTGAATGAAAAAAATTTTATGTACAAAATGCCTCGAAACAATGAATGTTTTAAGAAATGTATTTTTTTTTTTAATTTTACGAGTTCACTTCCTTTCCTATAAAAATGAAGTGAATAAGGTAAAAGTGAACTTGGCACAAGTGAGGAACAAGAGAGCAACTAAGAGAAGTGCTTCAGGTGGCTAAAGTTGGGTAAAATACAAAGAAGTAAGGTCTGAATCTAGGAGCAAGGCACAAAGAGAGAGAAAGAATGTTGTTCTTGGGAGATTGATAATATATCACATGATGAAGTGATGATGTAGGACATGTTGAAAATTTAAGAAATATGATGAAAATCAATGAATGAAATAATAACTGGAATTAGGAGGAATAGTAGATGAAAAAGGTGAAGAATGAAAAACACTTCCTGTAAAAATAAGGACTTAGCGAACGGTGGATTGATAGTTGTGGTGATAGCAAGGACTGATTAGAAAGCTGGGGAGTGATGCTAGAAAAAAACTAGAATTTGATGGTTTATAGTGTTGATTGGGAAAGACCTGAGAATTGAGAATACGCAGAAAAATACTGCTCAACCGTCTCAACAAACTTTCCACCATAATGGGATTGAGACATCAAACAGATATTAAATGATGAACTCCTGAAGGTGTTTTAAAGTGTCATTAAATCTGAGGATATGAGAGGAGCGACAGTCGTGAATCTAGAGAATAACGGTTGTCTTTAAACACGGGGGTCGAATTGGCAAGGTATATGGTTGTTGGAGTTGGCGGAAATAAAGGATGAATATTGAAAAGGGGTTGGTGGACGTACCGCAGGGGGAAGAATATAACTGGACTGTTATTGAGTCGTTAAATCAGTTTAAGCAATGTGATACTGCCGAAGTTTTATGAAAACTGTGATGCAATAGTTGTCTAGGAAGGATTGGTGATACTGCCGAATCTTTATGAAATGACACCGTAAAGAATATAGTTATATTGACAGCTGAAAGTGATATTGTCAAAACAACCAGGGATATAAATTATTACATTACAAAATCCTGTTTGAAAGTGTCATATTCTTGGCTGAAACTGAAAGCTAAAACTATAATCGATATTCAAAAATTCTATAGGTGCCTCAATGGTTCATTTGACTACGAATTTACGCTTAATTTGTACAGTGTTAGGGGGATCTTTCTTGAATTACGGAACGCAAAAATAAACCGTATTTTAATGACCTTCTCCCCCCCCCCACAACGCACCAGTACAGACACACCTTATCCCCAAACAATAATTGCGTGACACACAATGTATATGTATTTGAAAAGTCTGAGCACGTGTGTGACCGCCCATAAAACGTTGCAAAATATGCATAGGTAAAGCAGAGTTAAACAAGGGTTTACAAGGGATGTGCAAGAATTGTCAGTTATCAGTTTTGATGAGAATGGTATCGTTCGAAAGAAATTGTTGTTGGAAGTAAAAAATACAATGGAAATACCCCTACAAATATAACGAATACAGAAGTATCACTGTATGTTGAAATCAATTAATATGGCTGAAAAACAGAGAAAATATGGGGCCACTAAACCATTTATAAGAATAGTGTATATATTTGATTCTGTATGTTTTCTGTTACGTAAATAATATAGATATTTCAAAATATTAAATGATCTATACTAATTTATTCCTTTTTGAGCTTCATAATACAGATAATCCTTTCTCCAACCCTTGTGACTTGCATGGACACTACTCTTTTTCTACATATACATCAACGGTGTGTTAATCATATATTTAAAAATAATAATTTCTTAATAGGTTTTTGTTATCTTAACATTAAAAACGGGGAGCATTAGAAAATGTAAAAAAGGGGAGCATTAGAAAATTTCTATGTTGCGTGATAATTTCGGCAGATCAAGATGCTGATGTTTCGGGAAACGAACATGTGGCCTCTTGCAACAATCGCAGTAACCTTAGTCACTGCGTCACCCGTTTTCCCACCGCAGATGAAGATCATATTCATTTTACCGTACCTCTGCAGGAATGTTCAAAAAATCCCACGTTTGAAACCTGAATGGCCGCAATTCACACATAGACGAAGTAATTTCATACATTTATAACGTACACGAGAGAAAAATTCGTATTTTCTTAGAGGATTTGATTTAAAGAAACACACTTTACCATGGTTTTTCCTCTATTCCATACCCAAGTCAAATAGATGAATGTGATTTTACTGACGGATATTTGAAGAAAAGAACATAAATAATAAGCCATGGATAGAAGCACTCCAATTAATTACATATCAACTTATTCTGTAATATGCATTTTAATAGCAGCTTCCAAATTACACATACTAACTGCGAATATATGTAACACCCTTTCAGAAAATACAGGAGATTTCACCGCAAATTCTCTCAGAAAAATAATTAATTAGTATACTGTTTTATTCATATCCCTAGAGAAATAACAATAAAAAATAATTAGTGAAACAGCTGTCGTAACTTAATCCAGATATATGAAAATATTTTTCACAGAAGAATAAGGCCACCGAAGATAAAGAAATATATTTTACGGTTTGAAGAAATTCCCTGAAGGGCGTGGCCTACATAAATAAGGACCCCTGGAGTGAATACGTTATCACAACGTACGTAACGTCTCACATACGTGTCGGAAAAAGCGGAAGCAGGAAAGAAATACTGGAAAAGATACCGAGACTGCTAACAAGTTATTTCTACAACTCACCTACCACACATATTCTTCTTTATTGGAATCGTCCGAATAATACTTTAATAGTACCTTTTTTTATTAAGATATTTTATAAAAAAACAACAATTTATATATATTTTATTTAGATCTGCTGACAGACGTACTTCTCATTTTTATAATACCTATCGAACTGTTGTTTGGAAGAATAAGATAATCAATTTTTTCTCCAAGAAAGCAAAAATAAAGCAAAATAACTGATACATACTACATATAAATGACATTAGATTCATGACAACAAATAGATAAAAAATAATAGAGGAAGAAATTATAGTTGTAAAGAAAAAATATATTAATTAAATAATGTGTAATAAGTATGTCTCATTCACATGATAACTTAGCATAGAGATGAGATCGTAGGTCAGCCGCTCCAACTGTATGCCCGCGCGCTTTCTGCATCCTTTAGTGATGCTGAGTCTAATCGCGGGTTGTCCCAAGTGGAAGTTCCAGTAGTGGACGAATGGGTTCGCGGCAAGTTTTCTCGGGGTACTCCCGTTTGCCCAGTCTTTCATTACACGACAACATTCATTCACGAACTCATTCGCACATGACCTCACAGCATTCTCCCGCATTACCACTATGGTTTTTTTAAAGCTATTGATAAAGCGCGCGGGGTAAAGCGATGGAACACTGTCTTCACTAGTCCCCATCAATATGCCGAACGAATACATACAAGTGCAGTATTGGCTCCGAATATATGACTTTCTTCATTGTAGTATTTGTAAATGGGAAATGTAGCGTATTGAAGCTTATCTATTCGGAGCGATAGGAGGTAGGAGTAGGGTGGTAGGCTATTATTAGTAGGTGGGATGTTTAGCCGGGCTTACCAAGAACTCGGCCCACATGGAGGGGTTAGTGGAAGTGGTTATTAATAATTAGAGTTTTTGATACTAGCAGGAGGTGGATAGAGGAAGGAGGGTTCGCTTTTCAGTATTCACATTTATATCAACTGGGACATTCATGTGAAAGCTACAAATTTTTCTGACTCCACCGGGAATTGAACGTGGGATGACTGGGTGAAGAGCAAGATTGCTACCACCTGAGCCACAAAAGAGAAAGAGTTTATGACTCGGAAGCAATCTAAAAATACATACGTGTCTCTTCTACTAATTTCTCACTTCGCTAATACATGGTATTAAATATATTGAATAAATAACATCAGTTCCGGTTATCATAGGTGCGACAGATTTATACTTGGCTAAGGAAAGTGCGTACTTTACTCTTTTTTTTTAAATTGTCGGATATATATTCAAATTCATCCAAGCGATATAATCGAATTCTCTTACTCATACTGACATGATCGTTGATCTCGAGATCAAAGGTGTGAGGGTCGCCCGTTCGACCCCGTCGGCCGCGTCATTCGGGCGTGCAGCTGCAACAGACACGCCCCCGCGCGTTCTCGGGGAGATCCTCTCATCCCAGCACGTGTCGAAGCGACAAGCAGCTGTAAACACTTTGATCAAGGCGAAGAGGCCATGCTGAAGGATTCGGTCAATCGGAGTCGATTTGCACAGACGCGACAGTTTCAGTCAGATAGTTTGGCTCCCAAGGATTAAAGGGGTGAAGCACTAAACGGTTGGTTGAATCTGGAGAAAATGCATATTCTAATGTCGAGGGCAAACTCTCATCTATTCAAAAGTGGAAGCATTAAGAAGGAGGTTAAACCGAAAAACTCAATGATTACATATATTATGGGACTGTGGTTTAGCGAGCTGAAGTAGGATGAGAAGTCAACGGTCGCACTGGAAGGAACGGAAAATAATAATAATAATAATAATAATAATAATAATAAATAAAGTGACCTGAAGAGAGATGAGTACCTGGGAAAACCGTCGTAAAGTGCTATTTTTAAACATATTATATTTTTTAGTTACTTCAAATACGTATTTATATTTTCCATAGTTAACATACAATTGAACTATTTCTATCACTTTTTTAAAAAAATTACAAAAATTTGTTCATTAAAAATTTCTTTATCTTTCTTGACACATTTATCTCAATGTTATATACTGCTTGAATATTTTATATACGTAGTGCATTTGATTACCAAATAGATTTAAATCAGTAATTCATTAATAAATAATATATTTAATGTTTTGAAACATTTTATACGGCTTAATATACCACATATTCCATCTACTGATACATTTGAAGTATTCATAAGAATATAAGTGGTGATTTTGGGTGACAACACGTATAAACTGTAAGGGTCGATCTCTGAGGCGTTAAAAATGTGAAAAATAATGCATGCAAGTAAAAAAAAGTACTGGGTTAATTTCTTAAAAATTGGATGAATATCGTATGTAAAAAAACACAGTTCCACGCAGTATTTTGACATGTCTAATAGACGTTCATAAATTATAACGTTTGTAAATTAATGTTTTCGTAAATAATCTTTGCGCCCTAAGCATTGAATTATAACATTGGAAAATATATTTATTTCAATAACTTCAAATTATTGTAAATGAGAAACGTTAAAATTACTTTTTTTTTTCATAGACTACAGTAGTCAGATAAAAACATTGAGCTACAGGAAAAGTACATGCTTTGAATAAAAACAGTTATCAGTAAAGAAATACGTACGATCTCTTTTGCATAGGATATTTCATATAAAATACAGTTCCGCTGTCATCCGCATTAAAGAGATTGAGTTGTTTAAGCATAGTTCAACCAATCGTGGCTGCCTTGGTACGTTCGCATTTCCTTATTCGACTGATTCCAATATAAAACGACTTTCTTCGTCTTACTAAACAGACAAATGTATAACCTTTCAATGAACTAGCTTATAAAAGCTGTAGAAGTTAATCGATTCTGATTGAATCAGAGACAATGGGTCAAGTGTATGAACGATTCTTCTGGTTGTCATAAAAGAATCGGAATGAATAAACAAAAGATGGACCAACGATGATTCTTAACGAACTGGAATGGAACATTTAAAGTTTTATTTTACGTACGTTTCAGTAATTATCTCTATACAGATAACCATAATTTTGAGTTTAAGCGATGAATTAGCAACCATATTACTAACACCGGTTTACGTAGATGTTACCCCAAACAGAATCAGGTTTCAAGTCGAGATAAAATCTCTTACTAATCCTACCAAAGCTGATGTATTATAAACATAATACTGCAATTTTGAGGATGATACTTTTATAAAATAAAATGATATATAAAATTTAGTTTATCAAAACGATGCATATATTTCTTCCATCTACCTAGACGAGGAGAAGATGTGTGATGTCATTCGGTCAGGTGAAAATGGCGACGAGCCGGAATACGCACCCGGGACTTCTCCTTTGATCGCAGGGGTGTTAACCACTACACCACACGATTGCCTTCCAAATATTGTACACAATTTCATAGGTCTGGGTGGAAATAGTGTACAATTGTGTTCCTCCTCTGTGAGCAAAAAATGAGTCCCGTGTTCCATGTCACCATTTTCACTTGACCGAATGACATCACAAAATTGTGTATAGTTGAAAGTGATACAAGTAAGTGATAATTATACCATTTTACTAGAAATAAAAGGTACTTTACTTTCTGCTAATTTTTCCAACCTCGATATAACTAAAACCAGATGAAATTAAGCCCTTCAGACTTCTAGGATATTGAGGAACTTATCGAATTAATTATATTTAGTTTCATAATTTACGATCAGACTGACAAGAAATTAATTATATATTTGACAAAAGAGTATAATTAGCGTTAATTGCGTTACATAGAACGTTTTGTAAAGGAACGGATATGCAGTAAGAAGTGGCGACAACCAAGGTCAAATTACTTTCATGAAATGCTTACGATTCAGAAATTAGTCATCTCTCATGGAATTGAGGTATTGCGAACGCATTTCTTTCATTTTCTAAATTTTATATGCAAATAAAATATACCGTACTTCATGGAGTAATCTATAAAATATATCAAAAACTAAAGAGACCTACAAAAACATGTACAACATTTTAATACGAATGGTAAAAACATCTTTCAATCACACAAATGTTTATATGATATACAAACGTTCCAAAAAAACAAGGTTCTTTTTTCAGTGTTGTCTAAATTATAGAAAACGCACATGTATTGAAATATCAACCCGGGACCTTCTGCTCTGGTCGCAGATGTGCTATCCACAGCAGTCAGATAGCACACCTGCGGCCAGAGCACACCTCCTGGTCCCGGGTTCGAGTCCCGGTTCGTCTAAATTTTCGCCTGGATGTTGACATTGCAAACACTCCTCCACGAGTAGGTACGTCGGAAGTTGTGAGTTAAAAAAATTCATTGAAACAGTTATACGTTTTCTATATATGTTTGACAAGAACTTGCTACGTCACATTGATAATGGAAGTATTTCAGTACAACGATATAAGCAAATTTTCTTTCTTAAAATGTCCATCAAACTGTTTCAAAACCAAACGTAACATTTTGAGGCTATTTACCAAATGAATATTTCTTTGTGTGTGGTAGCTACGAAAACTTTGATTGAACATTCATAAGTGTATTTTAGTCGTTGTGAGTACAAAATTATAATATAAAGTGATAATGGGCGTTTTACAAAGAGATGCCGCTGTTTTCTAATTTGAATTAGCCTTGACTAAGTAAATAACGCTCTAAGTAGGGAATAGACATAGTAATAAAACTACACAAAAATAATTCACAGTAAAATTACTAAATTCCTTTCACTTGTTGCAATAAAAACGTTTATATTAAGATATACTCACCCGTTATCAAAATAGAAAAGAGTATTATTAATTCATCAATGTACAAAAAGAAGCTAAAAAGCAGTATACCTGCAAATGTAACTGACAGATAAAACATGTTGATCGTATTTTCGTCATACACAATACCATCCATCAGTAAAACTAAGCAGCTTCAAAAATTTAAAAATTCCATTCTTTTTCTATACATCGAAAAGAGGTCAAATCTTTTTGTTGTTGCTGTTGAAAAAAGTAGTTGAAGGCAGAGCGATCACACAGAAAGCAATAAGCTGAAAAACAGTGGTAGATGAAACAGCTCAAATAAACTTCACAACGCAGAATTCCCTCAAAGCAGCTGTTGCGACACCGAGCCGCACATTACACGGGTCTCACGCGACCAACCGGAGCGTCGCGTTGCCTTCATGTTGCGTTGCTCATCGACCGGACGACGACTCGCAGGCTGCGCCACGAGATGGAGATGCAGGATGTGGCGATGTGAGAGGGGAAGATAGGATTATCTCCAACGTATGTGATTCATCTCTATATCTTACTTCTATATGTATGTTTTTGTAAGAATTCCTTTCCCTCCGATTCTACACAACGAATTGCCAAAAATTATTTTAAAATATATTACATGTTAATATATAAATTTAAAATTATATATTAAGTGATAATATTGTAAATTATTGTATCATAAATTATTTATTTAACAAATTACATCACGGTTCGTCCATAAACAATGTTTGTGTGTCCATTCTACTCGTCTTCTACCTCTGGCGACACTAGTTCAAACCCTGTTTAAGAAGTATTCGCGGTGGTGGACGAAGCGGGGTTCGCGGCAAGTTTTCTCCGGTTTCCATTCCATCACAACCATTAATCATCATTCACCCTCATGTCATTGATGTATCACCCGCCTCGGGGAGGTGCGTCAGGATGGGCATACGACATCCTCGTAATTCCTGCCGTATCAAAAGGGGCATCGTATCATCGTCCATCTCCCACCCTTTCAAGGCAAGGAGAAAGGAGTTAAGGAAACCCACAAACATTTTCTGGAATTTGGACTCTTAACTATGAACTATTTCTGTTATAATTTGTTTAAAAAAATTAATAATGCTTGTGGTGAGTTTACAGATTTCCTTCCAGTATTGCTATTTAATGAATTTTTTTGTGGGGATTTACGGCTCATCGACATCGAAGTCATTAGAGCCCTAAAGTTCAGTATAGGTAGGGAAAATGCAGTTACGCACTAAGGAGAGCCAACATGATTCTCCCCGCGTGTGGGACTCGCCGAATGACTCAACCATACCCACTAAAAGTCCTCCTGATTTACAACATCTTAAAACAAGAAGAAGAAGGAGAAGGAGAAGGAGAAGGAGAAGGAGAAAAATGAAAGATACCCTAGCGTCGGGATCGAAAAGAACAAGAGATGACCAAGGAAGGTCAGGAAAGAGAAAGGAAGGAGCCTCGCAAAAGTAAGTGGAAGTAATGCCAGACTCAGCTCGGAACCCCCTGTTTCCGAAACACGTACTTACTAGATGAAAGTCCCCTGGGGGGCTATTTAATGAGGAAAGTAGTAATTTCATAACATGGCTCTTACATGACGCTGCTCACTGTTCACGGAATCTGAAATGGTTGTTGCGTCAGATGAAGGAAATTACTCGTATGTTTATTAACTTCATTTCGTTTATTTACTAGGATGGTGGATAACCGTTGCATATATCATTTACTACTTTCACGACACAGTGGGCCCATTGATTGGTACCGTACTGTTGGTATGACTGCGAAACGTTCACGTGGAACTACTATATTTCGGGTAATTTCTTTATGTTTTGTATTTTTTTACATCATGTGAAATATTGAATCTATCTATCGATGTGAAAAAATCGTTGTATTTACGTTTATTTTCCAATGTCTTCAACGATGCAGAGCGTAAGGTAGAATGAAAAATATTGTTGTCGGTCTCTTCTGCTTCCTTGTTTCTTGTACTAAATCTTAGTTCTTCTCCATTTCTTTTGGTCTCTTATCTAATATCAATTTTTTTATTAATATGCAATTGGAGCTATCACGCTTCAGATGAAACTACAGCTAATATTACAATATAATACAACCGTTCAATTTTTGAAACAGTGTGTGAGGTTTTCATCGATATTTTTATTAACAATACCTTAACAACATTTTCATTTGTTGTAAAAAAATTGTACAAAAATTAAAGAATACGATAGGAATGTTCAATTTTTGAATTCGTGTTGGGGGGGGGGCTGGCGACATTTTCGTCATTATTTGTTATAAACAATTGTTTAACAACATTTTCATTTGTTGCACAAATTTTAGAAAATACGATAGCAGTGTTCAATTTTTGAATACCCCAGGTGAAATATTTCCCCAGCCCCTCCTTTCGGATAGTTAATAACCAATGACCGCGACTTGTACAAAATTCAAGTTTTCTTGTACAAGTTGTTTGATTCGCCTTTTATTTATTTATTTTTTTATTCGCTTTAGGAGGGGAGCTGGGGAGCTGGACATCGCACCACCGTGTGATTCTTCCCGAAGCTGAGTTCGGAACACACTCATCAAATATGTCCCTCTTCCAACTCTTTGGGGTGGGAAGAATCATATATATCGGAATGTACTTTGACCATTCAGCAATTCCACAATTCAAGAATCCCTTAATCCATTCGCGAGTGACGAGTGATCCCTGCAGAAAATTTCGCAGTTTCACGAAGATTAATCAGTGCTGTATCGTGACCTTTTGATCTGTATCGTGATATCAGTAAATGACAAATATACAATGATTATCCTGTATCATGGTATTAAAGCGTAATTAACTTATAGAAAGCTCTTAGATTGCGGTGAACGTCACCGCCAGGTAACAGATTAATCATGTTACGTCGAATGAAAATGAGAGACGAGACCGGGGTTCGAACCCGGGATCTTGAGCTCAAGGTCCCGGGTTCGAACCCCGTCCCGTCTTCCATTTTCATTCGACGTAACGTAATTAACTTAATAAACATTATATAGGTATTCTTTTAACTCACAACTTCCGAGTACCTAGTCGTGGAGGAGTGTTGGCAACGTCAACTGCCAGGTGAAAATTGCGACGGACTGCGACTCGAACCCGGAACCTTCTGCTCTGGCCGCAGGTGTGCTGCACTTTCACTTTCACTGTTGACGGTGCATTATATAGGTACTTTATTTGACGCACTAACAACCACAATTTTAATTCTATGGACTTCATCGAAGTTTCTCGAGCCGTGAGTAACGTTATCAAAAAGGCAAGTTATGAAAAAATTACATTCTTCATGAAATCATGTGCTGTATCCTTTCCTTTCATGTTACCTTTCATGTGATCTCGGACCTCACCACAATTCGAAGACAGTTTTCACTTACAAACAAATTGTAGAGAAATGGTTGAAAAATAATATTATGATTATTTCAAAGTAAAAAAATATCTGTGTAATGTTACCTCATTTAGGACAATTCGTTAAGTATAAGGAGAGAGGACTTTCACAAAAAGGCACCTTATAAGCAAAGATGAGACATAGTTTGCATATTAATTTCCTTAGGAATTGATTTATAATATCTTCAACATTTGAATTTAATTTAACAGTGCATATAAGTATATATTTTTGAAGATACTTATTCGAACACAATTTTTTAGCTAGAATTACAGTAATAAATCAAAATTTACATGTTTTTTTATTGAAATGCGGCTTACACTGTATGAATGAGCTCAGTGGTATTACCCAACTAATCTAATTTACACTTACATTTTCTTGGAACAATGCTTGTTTTTTTAAAATTGCATTTCACATTCTACTATGAATCACTTAGATATTAATAACCTAAATAAATCTGTAAAATGCTGAAAAATTAGTTTACCATGGAATTCAATGTGATACATGTAATCACAAAATTAATTTCACAAAGCATTAAAATGTTCTCAGACAACCCACCAATAGCAACAAACATAGAAAGAAGATGGGGTCCATACTACTCCAATCCTACTCACAACTCTTCAAGTTTCTGTGCTGGCAATGTAGAGGAATCATGTTCCAAGTAGAAGAGACAGATAAATAATTGATTGCCGAGCCACTTTTTTTATTTTTTTGTGCTGCATTAAGGTACTGAATGGACTCACAAATTACATTATTTTGAGGTAAGAACACACACTTTGATTTTAATGTATCATAAAGAAGACTTTTCCACATGAATTTCACACAGTGCAATTTAAAATATGGTGTGATCAGTTAATGATTCAAGACGTACTTTTAAGGAGATAATGCCATTCCTCTTTTACTGCATCATCAAGTGCATTTTTTACTGCATTACCATCCCACTTATTGATTCGCACAGGCTTGTCCTGATTGTCCTTATCTTCCTGGTGCATAATTTGGACTATTTGACGCATATGTTAAATGCATATTTTGAACAACTTGTATTATATTTTCCGATTTTTTAGTACATATAAATCCGGGAACTGCTTATAAGGTATAGCTATTTGATTCGTTCTTTCTCTTATCCTCTTTCTTCTCTCTCGCATTGCGTTACCCTTTTCAACCGCACGCAGCTAACATCAGCACCTCCGTTCCTCCGCTCCATATATACTCTGCCCCTCAGAAAGACTAGGGAAAACAACCGCAAACCTCACCAACCCCTCCGACACACTTCTACTACCCCTACTGTCACCGGAGGTCAACTCGTTCCACTCGCACTAACAAGCAACACGTGCGTCTGCGACCCCTTTGCTTTACGCCCGCTCTAACCCTTCATCTTGCTCGTCTTAATTTATATCCGTACTCGAATGCTAAATTTGTAGTAAAGCATATTTTTAGATTCGTAATACCTTAAAAACCCCTCTGGTGGCTCAGGTGTTAGCGTTCTTGCACATCACCGAGACATCTCGGGTTCAAATCCCGGTAAGATCAGAAAAAAATTGTAGCTTTTCACATTAATGTCCCAGTTCATTTAACAGTGACTACTGAAAAGCGAATCCTCCTCCTTCTATCCACCTCCTACTTCTCCTAATATCTATAACTCTAAGTATTACTAACAACTCTTACTAACCCCTCCACATGCGCGAAGTTGTTGGTAAACCCAACTGTGCGACCCACCTACTAACAATAGCCCACCACCCAACTCCTACCTCCTATCGCTTCATGTAGATAAGCTTCAATAGCACGCTATATTTCCCATTTACAAATACTACAAATAAAAAATACTTGAGGGAAGATGCGAAGATTTTGCAGAAATACTATCGAACACTGAGAGAACAGGTACATACGCGAGATCCAAATTCAGAGGAAGGAAAGAAAGCTTCTCCAAATCTTTGGATGTGGAATACCAACCACATAGTATCCAAACTACAAGACTGAGGTGTCATATCCAAAGGTTTAGAGGAGTACTTGTACTCTGATCTTACATCCAGATCACATTCACTGTTTTCTCAGTAAGAATACCAATCAATAATAGTAACACCCTCTTTAGGGTAAAATATATCAATCCACAGTACCAATTTTTCTTTGAATGTTGATGTAGTTTTTTGGATGTGTGACAGTGGTAATAAATATTTTTTTATGTTTTATTTCCGAATTGTTTTAAAAATTTTGAGTGTACAGTAATTATTGTTTTAAGTTTCTTTCCAAATCACGGGCAACGCTAGTGTTCGATGAACGTGAACTTCAAAGATAATCGAGACGTGAATAGCGTCCCCTGTGACACACTTTATGAACTAAATTCTGTGAAATTTTCATTGAATTTTGCGAAAGTAGTGTTTCGTTGAAGAGAACGTCCGTACGTTCCACAATTACAATTAAAATTGTATATTAATCCTTCATCTGTGGCACCGTCTCTGAGACTGGTAGAAACAAAAATACTTATTTATTATTTCAACTACGGAAGTTCGTGAGTAGTACATTGTACCTTCCTGATACATATTTCTCAATAGTTACATCGTGTGAAATGTTGTGCTGGAGATATAACTTGAAGAAAAACCGATGAAAAGGGTCCAGAATAAGCCACACCGTAGCCTGAACTATCAAGTATTAGTAATGAACCAAAGGACGTAGTTGAGAGAGACTTTTTTGTGACATGAACACTTGATTAAAGCATTATTTTGCCACACTAATGCAGGGTTAAAAATACTATACATGTAGTAGTATATAATTCAAATATAAGATCTTCTACAATCCAGAAGATAACATTCGTAACAACACCTTTCGTGGCAAATGGTTTAATATTTCGAGCGAATACGAGATATTTACAAAGAGTTACCTTTTAGAAATGAAATATAGCAATGGTTTTATGTTAGTAACATCGATTTACAGCACGAGACACTGCGCCAGAATTGTTATTAGTGTTTGTGGAACTTTTCTCCAAATAGGATTTCAGCGTTTCGGTACGACGTGAGTCCACGCGTAATGCGTTGTTAAAATTAAATTACGTAATGTTATGTAGGTGCGTGGAATTCATAATTCGTTTTTTAGAACTGAATTACTAAATTTTCATTTCTGTCATGTGAAAATGTTAGCTTAATTCACAATATGTGGATCCCTTGTGAGGGATGGTTTGAATAAAATAGGCAAATAAAATTAGAGGGATCTGGACAAAAAAGTCGATTTGGATATATTCATCAATGCGGCCTCAAATGAGGTTTTATATATTTCAGAGTTCTATAGTGAGGAGTGTTTGAAAAGTGTAAGAGGTAAATCAAAACAAATCCATGGTACAAATTGTGGACACACAAATCAAAATATTATTCCACACTGTGCGCAAAACAAACGGAATAATCCGATTACTTAACTGGAATTGACGAGACAAAATGGAAAAAACATTACTTGGTTTACACGTGCTGTGCGGGAAATAAATGACCCTTGATCTTCAATGTTTTTTTTTTTTGGTGAGTTTCAGAGCAGTGTTTTTACATTATCGTGTGCTAGTTTCGAAGATGAAACATTATAATTACGTTTTTTCTGAGTGTGTGACTCGGATCTTATCAAATAAGATATATACAAGTTTTACTAGAATTAGTTTGATTAGATACACGGACCCATGGAACATATAAATAGAATTACACGAAAATTAAGTTAAATCACGAGTATTCGAAATTATAAACTAATCGCTTTCATTGTACTAGAAGTAATATTATGGAATATGACATATGAATGACGTGATCTTAAATAAGTTGGTGTACCAAAACGCAAGCTGTGTCCCCGCATCCTACCTCGTTCTTCTGAAATCGTTCTTGAAACCCTACTGATATCAAATGGAAATGTTTGTCATAACCCATCGTGAAAACAATTGTGAACAAAACGTATGACAAACAAGGGCGACCCGTGGCGTAGTGCCTGACGCACTCACCTTCTACCTCTAGGGACGCAGGTTCAAACCCGGTCCCATCCAAGTAGAATCCGAGGTGGTGGACGGAGCGGTGTTCTGCCTATCATTCCGCTTCAGGGGAGGTGCGGCAGGAAGGGCATCCGGCACCCTAGAATTCTCCAGCCAAAACCAAATGAAGCATCATATATCCATCGCCATTCGCCGACCCCACATGATGTGGGAAAAGGCTGGGTTAAAGAATAATGATGATAAATAAATAACTTCAACATAGAAAAGGGCTGATAAGCAATAAATTGCATTTCGAGTTCATTAGTAAAAGTAAGAAAGAAAGGATGTCAGTTTGAAATTATTCGTCCGTGAATAATTAAATTTTACTTTCATAATAATGTGGTTAGTACTTCGGAATCGAAGGAAAATAAAAACTTACTTCGTGTCCTCCAACAATATGTACTATTCATGTGTTTCTTCCATAATTCAAATTTTTCATTGATATAGTACTAAATGACACCTTGTATAATATGTGCCAAGGCTATACTAAACAATACAGTAAATTTACTGTGTTAGTTTCATCATATATAGAAAAATATTTCACTACTTTAATACATAATTAAAAAGAAAATTAGAAGCAACACTGATGCCGTATAAAAGAACGACCAAACAAAATAATTGAGAAAATTACAGCGGCCCTATCTTAACAACCGTCTCGTCATCAAAATATAAAATACTAAACTGAAAAAGAAATTAATAATCAAATTAGAAGTAAAATGTTTTTCTTTTCAAAATATTGTCAATAATAATCTAGGGAGTTTGTTTTACAAAATGGTGCAAATTAATCTTACATATAAAATAGAAAATTTGAATCCAGTGAGGAATGTAATATCATCCGACCAGAACGTTTCGCATTGTATTATTTATAAAATACATCAAACACAAAAGTTCATATCTTCTAAAATTACTTGATTTAAACACTATACACACTCTTGATAGAAAAAAGATATCTAATATCCAACTGCATGAATAAAGATAATATTGGACTTTATTCATGAAAGATATTAAAAATATTATGTCTAGAGTTTACACAGGACAATATCAAATAATTTTCACAAACTTACTTAGTCAAGAATCAACTTGCTTCATTTTTTTGTTACATACGATGAATATTTATTAACAAAAATACGTATCCTTACAAAGAATAAAAACCTTTTGAATTTAAATTTGTTAAATATTTTTTATAACACACCATTAATGAATGTGTATTGTATTACCACTGGCGAAAGCTCCCAGAATAAGATGCAAGACTAACTAATGAAGAATGAAAAAAAAGTTACTCCTTGGAAGAATGTTACCTCAATATAAAAGAAACACCGCTTTCCACATCTTATAAAACTTTTAAAATCTGGAAGAAACTGAACCAAACTTTTATAATATTCAGACGGTAACCTGGAATCTGCTTCATTTTTAATTTCCACTTTCCTTCTTGACTTTTTAATTATCTCCCTTTACTAAATGCAAAGTTAATTTAATGAATTGTATTTCGGTTCAAATGCAATGAGAAATCGATTCCAATTACTTTTTTAATCTTCTTAGTTTAAAAGAAATTTTGTGTTATTTCGCTATCATACGCTTCTTGGTAGCCTTAGGTGATAAATTGTTCTTCGAAGTAGCATTTGCGTTAGCTGTTTGTTTCTCTTTCGTTATTTTTCATCTTAACGTAATGAAATCTGGGGAAATCTAATTATGAGATAATTACGGAAGAATTAATTAACATCTCATGTAAGCTACAATGACTCTAAGCTTAAAGATACGTGTTTGTAAAAAAATTGTTATTTTAGTTACTCGCTATGGTTAATGTCAATTCTAGCAAGGTATTTTACGAAAAAAAAGTCGGTAAAAAATTAAACTCTTTTTCACCATCAGATTTAATAATATATTATGAGCAGTATGATATTTCTTTATTAATAGTCAAACATATCTTCCATTTCGAAAGCCCCAGGAAACACGAACTCTCGGTGTATTACGATTTAGTAGTCAATATTGCATTAAATATGGAACCACTTCTTTGTCATCGGAGGAGAGTATCACAGTATGTTACCGTAGGTATTCAGCAATAAATTTATCTCGAAGAAAAAGTAATATAAGAGAAAGCAAAACATGGACCTAGCATCAAAATCACTGACTGAATACGATCCTACCATTCTTCCATAAAACAAACCCTCCCTTCCTTGTGCCTCCATTGCAAGGGGAGAACACGTCATACCTTTTAACATCCCTATGATCAACAGCTTTCTTGCAATATTAACACCCGATTTCCTAATATGAGAAACGACTTACGGATAAAGCATTTGCCACCCATTCTCACATGTTTGCGTTTTTCCTATATAAACTTATATGGTGGTGATGGCGATGAAGGTTAAGTTTTATATTTGACAAGTTCAGGTTAGTGTGTTTGAAGAAGTACGATGTTGATTATGGGGATAAACAGAAGGATTAAAAAAAACTCAACACATTTGGAAGACCTGCACACAATGGAATTTTGGATGATGTTCAATGAATTTGTGGAAAGGATAAGGAAACAATGAATTATGTAATATGGATTTGTACATTGCGAGTTATACGGGGAAGAGATACACGGATCAAATGAGACGAATGGCGAGAGAAAATATTACAAGAACTGTGATAATAGAGATGAAAGTGACAATAAAGTAGTGTTTATTTGTATGTAAATGTTTCATATCTATGCGTGTCTTTCCCACTTCTTATGAGTAACACCTTTAGTCATAATTTCTTATCGAAGGAATCAGACCTTTAAAATGTCTCTCTCTGTGGTATTGACAGGAAATGTGGAAGGGTGCTAGGATATTGCATTCCCATCCTGCGGTGGGTGAAACTTGGATGTAATGGAGGATGGAAATGTCATGGACACTGTTGTGAATGAATGACGCATGAAAACATTCCGCGTTTTTCATCTCGACGTATGTCTACTTGGATCGACGTGATGCTTGAACCTTCTCCCCGGAAGTGGTAGGTATGTCCATAACACCACTTCACGACGGTCAATCCTCTCTATTCTGTTTCGTGTCACACTCCAGTATATACTCGGATATTCAATTGACACTAACAAATAATTTTAAAGGAAAAACGTATTCGTCGATATCTCATCGATTTACTTAAGAGATGTTTATTACGTCATCAAGTTATCATTACGTCATCGACTAGTTTATTACGTCATTCCAATCACGTTAATAAAACGAAGATGGATCGACATAGAAAATATTATATTAATCACGATTAGAAAAAAAATTGACATTAACGCGATGTTTTACGGTAGGATAAATATTTAAAAAATATTTTTTTCCATTGAAAGTTTCATTTTGAAATACCTTATCAAATGGGGTGAGATTCAAAATTACAGGAAGAAAGTTCTTTAATGCGATAAAAATTCCCACAAAAAATCCTACGACAGCACATTAACACTAATATTTTTTAGTTATCACAACCTTGGGCCATGTATCGCCCCACGTTATATACGTGGACGAACGGCAGTTCTCGCAGCTGTTTCCAAGGGGGTGTTCGTTTGCTGCCTACTGCTTCCACGCGCTCTTTTCCGTAGCGTCGGAGTCCTCCCTCCCTCCTCCCCCCCCACCATCACCACCCACATCGCATCACTTATTCTCCGCAGCGCGTTTCTCAACATTATCGAGAAGGCCCTTCCGATGTAGAGTTCTTAATTCAAGAGAGAACCGTCGGTTGAAAAAATGTAATGCGAAATTTCTAAAATTATTAAAAAATGACACCACTATGAGAAACAGCGCGTAGAAATCAGGAGTAGTTGGTCACATGATAGAGTCGTGTCTCCCTCCATTTCTCCATTTTTTACCAATAAGAGTCGAGCATCGTGTAACAGTTGACACCAAACGAGCTATGAGAATTTGGGCGCAGTAATATACATGTGATGAGAAATTACGTGCTCCAAGTTGTGAACACTGCTGACGGTTCTCTCAAATTGAGGTCTCTATTCCGATGATGGCTAGAGGGTTGCGGGGGCGCGAGTGCTAGTACTGCGGCTCCAGGGAGGAAAAGACGAAGCTTGGACGAGTAAAAAGTCGGCAGAAGGAGGATGGGGAAGTGTAAAACCTTGCGATGGATTACAGATCGGGTTAAACAGTAAAGGGATTTTACAGGAGAAGAGAGGATAAAAAGTAAAAGTTTACGAGAAATGTATTAGAATGACGGAAAATGAAGAAAGGTTTTAGGAGTCACTGTGGGACAGATCGGAAATATTTTGAACACGACGGAAGAAATAAGTGTATACGAAATGTGTGAGAAAAGAGTTAACAATATTGGATGTCCCTTACAAGAAATATACTAGTATTGTTAATTTATTTACCACGAGCTGAACCAGAAATAATATAATTCATGGACGTAATTAGAGAAGGAAAAATATTAATAGAGTTTTAATGACCCAAATTGCTAGTAAATTTTATACTAGCTTTTCAGATTTCGAGTATGCTAAAATATTCCTCTTAAGTTCCGATCTGTGATTACAATTTTGGATATCTGTGATTAGAAATAGAAAGGAAATCGTTTTCCTTGATATTTTGCGATGTCTTATTTGTACGAAGTTTTTTTTGTTTTTTTTCGAGTATTTTGAAGCCCCGTAATTGGAAGTTGAAAATTTAATGCGTGGTTTAAGGTTACATAAACTGATCTCTAGGAATTTTCGTTTACAAAAACACAAGTTCTTTATAATTATTAACTAATTAAATTTGATGACTTTGAATCAGCGTACAAAATTTCTCCTCTTAATATATAATAGTAAGAAAAGATTTTTCGAATTTAAAGTAAATTGTGTTAAATATTATCAAGGGAGCAATTGCTTCCATGTAACCCTGCATCCAATCCCATCCCTGCAATGAAGAGTTAACACCACCTTATTCGGAGGGGATAGAGGCGTTTTGGCATATCTAATAAATAGAACTGAATAAAAATAATTAGACTTCCTATCTAGGACGTCCACTTATTGGACATATTTTGGACACAACTTGGTATTTATCTATGCGAAAATTTTTTTGATAAAAATTAGGTTAAGATTCTTCCAGTAAGAAGTTTGACAGATTTTATTTTTCATTTCCATACTGCATTATTGCGTGTTTTAACATCTTCAGTAATTGAAAATTTTATGATATTATTTTTTTAAATATCATAATCGTCATTTGTTTTCATGATTGAGTCCTGATTTCATCAGTTGAAGTAAAAAATGGTATTCAAATAATTATTTAACCATTTATTAAAGTTGGATATCAAATTCTTTGGAAGTTTCGCCCAAGTCTTTGACATTTTCAGTCCATCAAGAAGACCCATAAGTCGGAATGCTATCCCTTATAAGAACTTGTTCACAAGCAACTCTCCACATTTTTTTTCCTCGCAAGAGTGAACCCCTCTTGGTTGAAAGCATCAACGCATCAACGGGGAACACGGTATCCTCAGCCTCTCCATATCTCCTCATTATGTTCCCCCTTTTAGCATTTACCCAAAAATAAATTTATAGCGACTCGTTTGCGAGAGAGCAGGTAGAGCTCCCCTTCTGTATGGAGTGCTATGAGTGGCTAAAGACCACCGAGTGGGGGATTGAAGTTGCGAAAAGATCTCGGTTAAGACCACAAGAGTCTTGTCTACGACGGCTGTCCTCTCGCACGCTCTCTTTCTCCGTGAGTGGACAGGGAAGGAGGGTTCACTGTCTCGAGGGGGCGTCTGCAATAAACCATTACGTTAGCGAACGTCACTCTACTTCGCGTTTAAATAGAGTGGGTGATGAATCTGTGGCGTGCGGGGGCTAGAGGTGACGTCACGGAGCAACAATGACCTCGTGATCTCTTCTCTCTTAAGGCTCCAATTGTCTTTTAAGACTCCAATTGTCAAGGGACTCGGTGAATACCCTTGGCGTCAAATAGTAATAGAAAGGACCGTGAGTAGGTTTAGTATTCGACAATTTTAGTCCCGTAATATCTACACCTGAAGCTTATCTACGTGGAGCGATAGGAGGTAGGAGTTGGATGGTAGGCTATAGTTAGCAGGTGGGCTGGTTAGCTGGATGTTTCGAAATGATCGTGCAGGTAACAGATTAAGTACACCTGAGATGATCAGCCAACTCTTGCTAACTAGGGCGTGTTGCGCCGGCGCAGTTCTGCAAAATTAACATTCCCGCCTTGAAGATATAACAGTATATTTTTCAGTAACCGGCTAGGAGCCGTGGTGAAAACAGTGAAATTATCCAAGGTGTTATTCCCTCGCAAAAGGATAGTTTAAACTTACGCCACTAGGGCGCGCCAGTGACCGGTCTCAAGATTATTAGCTTTCGAAGGAAATATTTCAGAATTCCTGCGTCAGAGCGCGGCAGTAGGTCGACCTTGACAGTCGAATAACCATTGTAGCTCATCTGTTTCTTTTTTATTGAATATTTTTAGGGCTGCTTTTTTACGAGCAACGAGGAGAAGACTAAAAAATACGTATTGTATCTTTAAAAAATTTGTTTTATGCTCGTTTTTTTATATTGAAACATTTATTTAACATTCACATTATAAATAGTGTGAATTATTTCTTGATTGAACTTATTATTGGCGAGGCAATTGAAATTCTTCACGACAATGAAATCTTATTTTTTATAAGCTCCAATGAGATTAATTCTGCTTCAACAATAGGTGTATTTTTTATTGAAGTGATCTTTTTTGCATTCACACTTGTGAAAACGCTGTTGTTAGGATCCTGCTTGCAGCTGATGTCTTCAGGCTGATTGTCCTCCGGCAAAATATTTGTGCTTTGTGTTAAACACTGGGTATACCAACAACTTGGTCCATGAGGAGGTGTTAGTAGGATTAGTAATAGTAAGAGTTAGAGTTATTGATACAAGGAGTAGTAGGAGGTGGATAGAAAGGAGCTTTCGCATTCCAGTATTCACAGGTGTATAAACTGGGGAATTAATGTGAAAAGCTACTGGGACATTAAAGTGATTCTTTTTTCTGGCCCCACTGAACTAAACCCGTGATGAGCTAGAACGCTAATACTTGAGCCATCATAGGAAATATTGATTGATCTCGTAATGACTGGTCTGTCGTACGCGGTACCACATACATATAACTTTACTTTAATGATAACCACGGCTAGTATTTTTTTCAATACATCAGAATAAAATACGCAATTCTGTTTCATTCACCATAACTGCACACAAAAGCATATTGGAGTTAACATGCAACTCAAAGTTCTCCACGAAACATCATTTAAAAAAACCACAAAATATTTGTCAAATCAAACTGAACTAATAACGAAATTAAGGCGAGTAAAATATAAAACAAAAGAATTAAAAAATCTTTCTTTTTTTGTTGTGTCATTTTTATCACTAGAATCTCTTTGCACCTTTCAAATATATGACTTATGCTATATCATATTGGTGTTTACGTCTTCTTTTCATAAACCAGATCAATTCAGCTTATTCTGTAGAAAATGTACAAAAGTGAAAATTCTGGGTTTTAAAAATATATTTTGAGCACATTTTTTGGTATTCTATGTCATATACTGAAAATTTGCTTTACATTTCTTTCATTATAATTATCTCTCACGGACAACAATTAATTTCATTTCACTTCATCCAGGATGAAAATCTGATTCAGCGAAGAGCTCTGCGATTGGCACAATTTCGGAGTTATGGTTGGATTTTGATATATTTGAAATTTTTTCTGAATTGTTTCTTATTTCCTTTTATTCATACATACATATAAAACATATAAATATGTGTTAACCTCCTTGCCTGTCAACATAGTCATTGCAAAGCTCCCTTCGATTTTCACCCTCTTACAACTTGTTTGCACTTCATCTACTTCTCTCTCTTTCGTTCTTGCCCTTGAGAGGCAGTTGGATTATCTTTGTCAATGATCTTCTTTCTTGCATAATATCTTTTTGTACCATACATTCTTTTAGTGTGACAAAAAGTTCGCCTTTAATTCAATGCAGCACCAGTCATCTACAAGAGCAAAATAGTCACACAGAGTAACCCACTACGACGCCAATCACTTATTCTACCGCCCTGCATCACCGCTGCAGTCACCTCTAGCGACGGGGGTTCCCCCTCGAGACGCATTCTCTCACCACCGCAACGAACGCGACCAAGAAGCCAAGTCTTGTAAGCAACTCCATGAAAAATGCAATTAAACTAATCAAGGTCGCTGCGGACCAAGGCGTGGTTCGCTCTTCCGACGGCGCAGCGCTGCGATCGGCCGAGGGAACAACGGAAAGGAAAGAAGGTTCAAGTGACGGTGACGAACGAGCCGCGAGGCCGTACGAACCGATGAAAGACATTTATCTCTATCCCCCACTCCTGAATCAATGCCGATCTCTATACCTTCGCTCGCGGAAAAAGAACTGACTCGTCGACGGGAGAAAAGTACGTTTCGGACCTTGTTACCTCGGAGAGGCTCCAGATGTAAATTGATGGCGATGGGAAGTATCTAGACTCCGCGGAGGGATACATTTGCAGGGAGAGAGGTTTCGATTCGGTAAGTGAAGGTTGGAGATTAAATAGTGAGAAGTTTAGGTGAATCTTTCTGATTTTCTCTGGAGACCATCTGTTTCGAAGTTCAAATTAAACTCAAGGTAGAATTAATATTACTCAAAGTAGAAAGTAGCATCTTGATGTTCTTAAAACGGTGATCTTTCACTATTTTGGAGACGTCTTTGTTGAGTATCTCAAATGATACTAAAGGATTTTATGTCACTATCAATGATATGATATGAACTTGATCAAGAAAAAAGATATATTTTTCAGAAATATTAGTTTTTCCACTAAAAATGGATATTTCACTCATAAGTTGCGTTAAATATATGTTAAAATCCATCAGAATTTTTCAATAAATAATTTCTAAGTAATCTATCGTGATATTCACACAAATAACTAACATTAAATCAAATTATTAAAAACTAATCAAATTTCAGATGCAGGCAAACTCTTAATACTATAGAAGTTACAAACTAATTTTAGTTTCTAGAACATAATTTTGTTTGTTAATTCAATACTAACTCACGGTATTTTTTAAAACGTATTAGCTCTACTTAAAAAACTTCGTTAATTAGTCAAAGAGATTTAAATAGAATTTCTCTGTGAATTCATTTCCATTTTATAAAAAACAGCTAACCACAAATCCTGACCCTTAACCACCAGAGAGGGAAAGAAGCAAAGAAAATCCACCCAGTTCACAAATACAGCGTTTCATGTCCCTTTGACGCACACGCTAGCAAGAAGAACCTTTCCGGAGCGTGTGCAATCCACCCCTTTAAAACTCGCTCGCAGACCGTAGCTTTCACTGTCACTCCTTTTCCCTCCCGCACCCCCCACCCACCATGTTACTACTGCCACTGCTTCAATTAGAGGCCAATTAGACGAACGATGAGTCGGCTTTGTAAGATGTTCTTAACGAATTGTACTTAACGTAAGAGTGGGACAACGTCAGCAATTTCCTCGAGGCCGCGGCTCGTCGCCAGAAATCGTCCTAAAGAGATTTGCGAAACGCGATTACCTCGATAATTACATTTAGATACGGTTCCGCCTCAAAATATTTTTAGGATTTGTGAGGGTGAGTGGGGGATACTCGTCGATTGATTTGAGTTGCGCGTGCGTGTAGCGCTGTAGGGGACAGCAGAAGAATCCTATCTCGGCATCATCCCCTGAAAAGCAAGTAGTTACAAAAAAAACATATTTTCAAAAAAGAAGTTACAACTGCGTATGACCACGTGGAGGGAAAAAAACTAATTTACTCTCCGGAAGCAAGCAAGGGACCATCCCATCAATTCCGATCAAGGGTCATAAGGCAGAGGTGGATTTAACATTTGAGCACTTTACTCCTAAGATAAGAATAACAATAGTTCGTAGAACTAGTTCGTACGTGTTATAATATTAATAGAATACAAAGAAATTTGTATTTAATAAAACACAAGAAAGTTGTTTCAGAAGTAGGCATTACCAACAACCTACTGATTATTTGGAAAATTAAGTTTATAAATCGTAAGTAATTAACACTAAATTCGAGACTTATTATTTCTATTGACGCCGCTCCTAGACAAGAGCCTACAGAGTCTGTAAAAAAATCCGCTTCTATCTGATGGAAATCCGGAGAAAGTCCTCGCCAGGATGGCGCTACATAATTAATGTACAAAACCGTGCCAAGGTAGAGCACACATGCAACCAAACATATGAATATTAAGACACTACACAAGACACTACACACTATCGAGTATAGAGATTAAAGTAAATATTCGAGGGAAAAAAGATTAGGGTTTACATAGATCGGAATGTTATGGCAAGATTGAAATTTATTATTATAGTAGTGCTATTATTAAAACTTGTAAATAGATATATTTATGAAAACGATATTCAAATAATCCCTCCACAGAGGCAAAATCTCATTCTAACCGGAACAACCTCGCGGAAACGGAAAGAAAGCAACATTTTTCTTTTATTTTGCACAAACATTTTCTAGAGCCCAGAAAATAAAAGAAACAATAGAACGAGTGTATGTTATATCACCAACTTGACGTATAGAGGAATACGTGATTTAAGATTGCTAAAATTACATGATGCTTTCCAGCTACAATTTTTTTCACTGCAACATTTTTGGAAAACTTTATACAATTCTCTTTTTTTTTAAATTTTAACCAACTTCCATTACCACTTAGTATTCCTGAATTATAAAGGTCTACAGGAAGAAGAAATATCTCAACCTTAACTCAATTTGAAAATGTTCCCTGGAATAGAGCGAATTCTAACGTATACGACAAGGAAATTGTCAACGTAATTCTCTACAGAAAATTCATTAAATATTGGTTCAAGTATTAAAATAATATATGTCATAGTTCCTGCGTATTTTAGAAAACCATGTTGGGCAAATAGAATTCTGAAAGCCAGCTGATACTTCCCAAAATGAAGGACTAGCAATAGCGTAGGTTTCCTCAGGTACCTTACATATTTTTTTCAACTGATTCTGAGATTATCTACAAAATAATTGTTGCGATCGAATGAGACTGTTATTCCACTAGCCCCTATTCTTAAATTTAAAATAATCATAATTAAACGTCAGAGGTATTTACAACATAAGAAAAAGATAACTTTTTTACAAGCGTTTATTTAACTAGCTTCGTTCTTATGTATGTTGCCCTTCCGTTTCAAAATTGGTAATTGAATTTTCGGCCACTTCCAAGCTTCCGAAGGAGCTGAAATTTTACAGATGTGTAATTTTCATAACAAGAGAGTGTTATTGTATCAGTTTACGAAAATTTACCCAAAGGGGGGATATGAAGATATTTTCAAAATTTTAAAAGCTTGAGGTGTCAAGTGTCGTAAGTACTTTAAAATTTAAGAGAAAATGCCTTAAGTTTTCAAAAATTTACAATTCATATTTTAAAAAAATATATTTTATGTATCTTCTAAATATTTGAAATTGATAAGTGTCCAAAGAAGGGACTTTTTTTGTAGTTATTTTTTATTTTCAGTTTTACTGAAAATTATTTTTCACTTTTTAGTATAGTACTTTTATATAAAAACTTTTTTTTAAAGTTCTTTAACGTTTATTGTATTTTCGTTAAGCTAAGGATGTTTGAGTGGGATACATGATGTCAGTACAGTTTATAGTAGATATGTTCTAGTCTGGATTTGGCGATTCTGTAGCATTCTAAAATAGTATCTAGCGGTGTGAGACTGGATTGCTGTATTGGAAAGGGGTATTAATGGTAAGAATTCCCACAAACCATAAGTCAGGCTTTATGGTGTCTAGATTCCCTTCATCAAATATTGAAAAGAAATGAATCCTTTTGTTCATTATATAAATTAATTCGCAAATACAAATTCGTTTTTCCTTATTTCATTCTGATTGATTCGTGATTAATCTCATTCCCACAAAGAAATTATTTATTTGAATTTTTTAAATATATATGTGACGGTGAAATACGCGTTTCTTCCGTCGTATTAACAAGAAGAATAACCGATTTTCATTTATCACTGGAAATTTCATGCAATATAAGTCTCTAACTGTTAATAAATCCGGAATGAAATTCTACCCACTAATATCTTACGCAAACAAAAAATTCCATTCTTTTCAAAATACCATTAATATTTGTCAATGGAACAAAACATTGTTTGTACTAAATTCGTTTTAAGCCTCTGGAGAGCACCAAATCGAAAAGCGTTTTTTAACAAAAACCTAAGTGTACATCGCTCAGTCTGCTGCCACGTACTGATTAAACAGTCGCACAGCGCCCATTCACTCTCTCTCAGATCGATTTGACCGCATACCTCTGCAGTCTATCACTTGCAAAACCTCCCTTTCCTCCCCCCCCCAAAAAAAAAAAGTTAAAAAACAGCGCAGCAACCCTCACCGCAGAAGCTACGACCGCCGTTGAGGCTATTCAATCTCTTAGTTTCGGACTTTGTTTCATATTTGAACAGCTCTTTCTACTTATTAGTACATCTGCTTCCCCGAATTGCATTTCCACCCTCCTGTACCCTTCCCCAGCTTTTTATTACATGGTGGAACCGTCCCGGTGTTTCTTACAGGGTGAAAGAGGTAATAATTTTAAGCTCGCTCTTATCTTTGCGGGGAGCCTTAATAACGCAGGAAACTGCGAACATCATGGATTAGGACAGAGTTGAAGGAGAAAGTAAGAGCAAGGACGTGTGGTTTCCCTAGTAAAAGATGCATTTTAGCTTAAATGTCATTAAAACGATTGCATTTAATAAATATTAAATCAAAGTACTGGGTTTTAATGAAATCTTACCATTACTGGTCTCTTACGGGTATAATTCCTTTATATGAATAATCTTGAATTTTTACATGATATTTTTTATGACTCAAGTACCCAAAATACTTAACTTTGAATATCTACTTTCACCACTTTGAATATCTAAAATCGTATCATAATTTAAATTGAACCCCCCCCCCAAACAAAAAAGGTTTTAAGTTTCTTTCTCTTCGATGCATTTTTTAAAGTACTTCATTCTACTAAACGAACAATATTCATTCGCAATTTTTGCTCGCCCATGACTCTGAAGTAACTATGGTCCGACACAAAGTTAAGTGCTTGACTGTTTTATTTTTCCAGCACGCAAATCTATATCGTTCGTTGGTTATTTATCAAATTAGAGAAATTTTCTGTACCTGACTACGCGAGCCAATACGATATTTCCAATTTTTACTTCATTCGCGAACGTAGTCATTTTCCGTGATAGCCCAATGCGGGTTACAGTTTGTGTACGACGGTTAGGTTAGGTCAGGTTAGGTAGTTTGCTTCTGTCGCAGTTTCTATTTAGAAACATATATGAAATTGTCAGAAGCGACCAGGAACGCACACAATTGTGATGATGGGTATGTCCAGCTAGTGAAGATCATTAAATCTGAAGGTACGTTACTTTGTATAAATGTATGAGAGATTTGTCTAAGATACACATAAATTTGTATGAGCAAGTGCCGTAGTTGCTCATCCTCATGTCGCGCGACAGGGCCTCAGAAATAACTCCTGAAAACATTTTGTATGAGCTTCATTCAGGATATACATGAATGCGCATACAAGTCGCAAACGCGTATGCGCATGTCCACAGCCCATGAACAGTACGCTAACCGCCATGTTCGTTTACATTCTAGCTGTGTTTTTTTAAGGTTATATCGTTGTCATACTTTTTTCTCATAGTCTATTGACTCTTGTAATCTTAAGTTTTCGGTAGTGCGTATTGTATTAACTGATTAAGGTTAGATTAGTTTATTTCTTTAGTAGAATATAATATTAGTTTGTGATCTTCCCTCGCGATACACCAAGAATTCCTTGATACAAATCGCGAAGTGTAAACCCTGCCATATATACGTATCAGGTAGAAGTGTCTGAGCTCATACAAGTCGCAAACTTTCGAAAGGTTGTGATACATGTATCTCTTGCAAGTGACTTATAGATATATACAATTGTAAAAGTACTGTAAGATACACTGTACGTGTTGGATATACATATCAATAATCAAATGGAAATTTTTAATGAATCTATAAAATAAATTAATTAAAATTATGACACACACTTTTATTATTAGTAGTGATCCCGTCATTTTAATGGAAATAGTTTATTTTAACCTATTTTTCAAAAATATTAAAACCTGTATCGTTTACAAAATAATAATAATTTATAAAAATTAATTTGAATACTGTTGATGTAACTTTCTGTATTAATAGCAAACCGATGACACAGTGCATTTACCAGGCTAGAAATACACCTGAAAGGCAATTTTCATATCTAACCCATCTTCCCGTATGCATCACAATGATTAGTAACCGCACTCTGGGGAGAATACCTGAGACTAGTTCCACTGTTCAGCGGTTGCAGATCGAAGTAGTGTTGAAGACGCTGCTCCATAGACCGACCAGCCATCCTGCCTCCCTCGCACCCCCGCACCTTGACGTGATGTCCGCACCCCCGCACCACGTCCCTTCGTTCCCAAGCCCCTTTCGAAGAGGGTGGAGTTGGCTGGGATCATCAATCCACGCGATACGGCGCGGCGAGCGACCCGAACGCTGCAGCGCTGGCTGCTCCGCTGAATCCCTCAGTCTCAGCTCATGATTACGTAATGGGGCGCGTCAGGAAATACGGATCTGTGACGTGAGGTGTAGGATGGACAGGGATGCGATGTGGAGAGGTAAAGGGTAGTGGAGGAGGGGGAGGATATTTCATACTGTGGTGGGAGTTGGACATGATTATACTAGCTAAAAAATTATTCTTCAAGCATAGTTTCAATATCTTTATCGGTTCCTGGGATTCGCACAGGACTATCCTAGCTTGAAAATTAAGTAAAAGAATCATAAAACGACGGATTACTAATATTGCATACTTTGAACTGAATACTTTTAAAATATTTGGGGAAATATTAAATAGTTAAACACAAAGAAAGTTGGTTTTAGCTATCGTATGTTTTGAAAATTAATAAATTCTTCGTTCGTATAAAATTTGACGAATTCGGAGAACTGATGAAGGAAACATAGCAACAAATAAGACGTTTATTTTAAAAAACGTCTATGCAAAAGCTTTTCTCTGACGTTGTGCGCATATTCAGGTTAAAAGTACTAAAGAAAGATAGTATAATAAAACAAAAATCCTACGTATGTTTTGAATTTTTTGAAAAGTAAAAATAGGGAAAACTGTATCTCGTTTACAATTGATTGATCAAAGTATATAAATTACCTATCTGGCAACTATCCATTCGAAAACAAATGGTAAACTAGTAATATTTTATTCACTCAAGTATTTCAAAATAATATAATAAAAAACTAGCTGACCCGAGAGACGTTGTCCTGTCCATATTTCAATAAATTTGTTTGTGATCGTTTTGTGAAAAGCTATTTTAAATGTATTAACAAAGTGAAAGTGGGAACAAAACGTATTTCTGATATATCATTGTATCTAATAACGATTGATCGTCGGTTATGATCGTTGAGTACATACAAAAATTATTATTTTTGCCGTTTGTCCGAATTTTTCAACTTTTCTTTATAATTGTCCGTAATTTTTTCCTGAAAACTTTTCCAGGACCATAATGAACAAAACAAAAAAAGAATCACGCATATCCATCGTTCGAATCGTGAGTTGTGGTCCTGAGTTCATACAATAATCCCATAGAAAAAAGCGCTATCAGTTTTTACCGAATTTTCTAATTGTCCGGGCAACTTTTCGAATTTTTCTTTCCCTAAAAACCTTATTCTGCCTATTACGAGAATTTTTTTAGTTAGCCATATCGGTCCAGTCGTTCTCAAGTGATGCAACGAACATCATTTAATTTTTATTTATATAGATAGATATTCGGAGGGTTAGGTTAAGGGGCCTCCCCAAGCACCCCTTCCCATAGTTACGTGTCTAATTCATATCCGTGGTTTAAATGCAGAAATCTACCACAATCAGCTCAACACTTAGTCAAAGGACTCCGCTCTCCGTGCCGGCATTCGACTTAATGTGTCGCGTGGTTACATTAATTGACCCGAAGTAATGTCAGTGCGTGGGTAGTGCACACTTGCGGGAACATACAACATTCATTGCAGGGATTCCCACACGCTGTGCTGCATCTCATGCAGAATATATATATATATATCAACTTTACTGTTTTAAGTTAGAAAATACATTCACTTTTAAATAAATAATTCAAGACTTACAATCTTCACGTTCAAAGTTCACGACGTTTCGGCTTTCTGTTGAAGTCGTCATCAGGAGTTAAAAATTATAACAAGAAACATAAACAACAGAACAATTGAACGTGATATCAATCATAAATATACGCACAAAATTCGTTAGCAGAAACTACACAAACATGTGATAATATTGTATTGTAAATACCAGAAAACTTTCAAGTGTCTGTGTGTAAATTCTAATTTTTGCGTGTATTGTTTATAAATATCATTTCTGGTATGTAACGTATATAATAATAACTGCTTTGTCCAATATTACTGTGTTATCCCAATCCATCAAGTGATCATTATCATTATAATGTGAGGTCACTAGACTTTCTTCGACTGATTTTATATTTCATTTGATCTCCTGCATTCCAGTTTTTAACCCTTTCTTTGCTTCACCTACATAGCAAACACCACGATCCTTGCATTTTATTTTCCAAACGTTCGTCTGTTACAGGTCGTAAATCTCGAATTATTTATTTAATTTGATTACATGATGGACGTTGATTGTAGTAGAGTTTGTACCACATTCACTTTTAGTCGATAAAGTAAAAACCATTGAGAAGTTTTCGGAAAATGTTTTGCAACGAACTTCATTTTTCATTTGATGTACGTATTATTTCATAATGATAAAAATTTTAGATGACGTGGAAAAAGATTCAATACGAAATTGACTCATCCGTTTAATCACAATCGCTGTGCACGGACGAACAAACGGGCGAAAAGACGGGTAGAATTCAGGAAATCGCTTCTTCGGTGTAAGGAATCCCCAAAACGATTATTTCCGTCAAAATCTCGCGAACGAAAATTTTCTCAATACAAGACTACGTATGTGAGAAATAATTTCGAACTTATTCACACCACATCGAATTTCAACAATTATCGAAATTAAATGTTTCATTTTTATTATATAAAGTTGAAATAAACAAACTGTTATCATATAATGCAGGCATGATTGTAATAAGCTATTTAATTTAGTATTTACTGAGCTACTTAATTCATACGCACATACTTTCTCATATACGTTTCTCCGTCTGCAGCATAGAGAGAAAATTCTATAGTGAAAGGGTCATTTCTGGAGTGATCCTCTATATTTGGTCGTCTTCCAAAGTCATTAAATGAACTTATTACTGCCTTTTATTTGAAATGTAAAAGTAAAATAAATATTCAGAATATTATTTCAAAACACATAGCGACACATCAGTCTTAGAAATTGATGAATTTTCGTACCTGCTGAGCGTTTGCTGTCCTATGTATTTTGTCATTGTAATATCTTTCATTTCAGTTTACGAAAAGTATATTCTATGTCTGCTTGGTCTATTTACACTACTAAATTTATTCACGCTTCCTGAAACAGTAAACTAATGTGTAAGTGTAGCGGACAGAAATTATTATACTGCGACTATGCTAAACTTTGATATGAAATACCGCTAATGCGGATGTAAAGCATACTAATTGTACTTTACATACGGAAAATTTAAGCAAAATCGTTGGAGCCTTTTCTGAGAAACATTCAAAAGAGTACTTTGACCTTCATGTGAAGTACTCTTTATTTTGAAGTTAAAGGCAATTAGAGTACGTGCATGGACAACAAGTAAATTCTACGGTAAATACGAAGTGCATATTAAATTGATCTGTCCAATTACTCAGGATCGCTGCGCACAGACGGACAGACGAACGTTATGCCAAAAACCACTTTTTCAGAATCAGGGATATCCGAAACGGATATTTCCGTCGAAAACTCACTTTCGAATGTTCTCACGATTACAATACTTTCTATATACCACGTGTATGAGAAAGTAAAAACACTGAATCATAGAGCAGCAACAGATTAGTGATCACAGACTTATCCTCCTAATCCAACAGTTTTTGTATCCGGAGTTAAATATAACAGCAAAAAGTCTGAATAAATTTCTTGACAACCAATAATAGAAAAATTTGTATCTAGAAATTCAAATTCTGGTGTCTAATTATCGAACCCGATTTCTCGTTGAATAAGCAGCGACCTGAACTCTCAGATTGCGGCTACATAGATGGTTGTTAACTTGGTCTTCTTTCAACCGCGACTGGAGGAGGCCACACATGTCTGACCCTGGCAATCAACGAGTGAACTTGTAAACCCAGCTTTCATGCGTGACCAATTCAATCAAACTCTCTCATGGTGGATGCGTGGGTTTATTCGTTGTCTGAACCACTTGACTATACTGGGTACTCATGCAAAGTGTTCTAGGAAGCGTGAACCCAAGGCGATGAATTTACTACTAAACGGGTCTACTGCTTGATATTTGCGTTTCAGACTGAAAGTAGATACAGGCAAGTCTTTCAATATCATCACTCCATTTAACTTCGTCAGACATATATTAGTAAAAATATTCAAAGTAAAGTAATTCCTTGGTTTTTATAATATGGAAGACATTTAAGTTGTTTCCCTGGTGTATTCTATATGTTGATAGTTTATAAAACGGAAATAATTATTAAAAGAATGTAGGATTTGAAAGGTAAATATGTAATCAAAACAAATGAAAAAAATGTTCTTCAAAAATTCAAATGTATGGCAATAACAGAAAACGAAACTAGATATATTCAACTCATATACCTCCGAGTCTATCAACTACTAACATGATTTAAAACTGATCGTACAAACTTTTAAGGGACCTTGAAAAACCCTAAAAAGTACAGAATCACACAGAAGACCAGAAAAAACGCACCTGATAAGCTGGAGGATAAACGAAGATGCATAAATGACAAGCCAATAATTGTTGGAAAAATCTATTTATTTGGTGATACTACAGTAATTATTACACGCTCTGTGCGCAATCGAAACTAAATGGCTGGAGCTGCATTCTAACTACAGTGTTGGTGAACAGTCCTCCAGCGTCTATAACTGTGGATGGAAAGAACTTTGAGCTCTTGTGAAACTTAATGTATACTTACTGCAGAAGATTGAAGAATAGTACTAAATAAAAAAACGTTTTCCGCCCATTATTGGCTTGTCATTCCTGCATCTTATTTTATCCTCCAGCTAATCAGGAGAGAGTCTCCTATCATACATTATTGTAACGTCGGCGCCAGGACATGCCATCAATTTGTGAAATATTAATATTTCTTTGTATTTTCCAGGCCGGATGCTTTTAAGAATCTTACAATAAGTGGCCGGTCAGCGCTAAGACGGACGTGCTACGAGCTTGGGATTCTCCCTAAACCTTTTCCGTGTTGAGTTATTGTTTGAACGAACACCTTTCGCTTTTAAGGAAAGTAGGTTCAAGTGTATTCGAAGAATGCAGCCGGCGACGTTGACCCACTGGAATTTAGGTGTACATAAAGAAAAGAATAATTCTACGAAGTAATGAATGAAGTACGTGCCGAATATAGAACAACGACAAAGGTGCCTGCAAAGCGCCTAGGTGACGCTCATGGCGGTTCGTCCTCTACGGCGCAGCCTCTGCGTTCCTAGAAGCCAAAGGGGTGACAAAAAAAGAGTGTTTGGACGGTGGTGGCGAAGTCGTGGTTATTTGCTGACCACGTGACGTCTGGTACAGTATAGATTGGGAGGAGTGAAGCTCCTCAGGGATTCTTTACGAGGGAAATAGAGATCCGTCAGCACTGACATGTGACTGAGCTACAGACTAGGTCGCGGAGACCAGATGTTCGTTAGGCTGCTGCGGTAGTCTTAATGAACTCATTACTAGGTGCGATGGTCGTAACTAGTATCAGTTAGTTGTTGGGGAAAACAACTTATATTTTCGAAGGATCAGATAACCTGAGGGTTTTTACAATTTAGTTGTCTTCAACTATATTTAACCAAATGTAAACAATGCTCTCTGACAGAATTATTTGTGTAATAACAGATTATTAGATGTATTAATGATTTTGGGAGTTTGTCTCTGTTGTAAATTCGGATTTCTAGTTAATTTGTAATAAATAATTATTACACGTGTGTTTGGTTGCTCGGGAAGCCGACCTGGTGGCAGCGACAAAAACTATCATAGGGATTTTGGTATTTATGTGGATCCCGCTTCTACCAAAGAAAAAATAACAACTCATCAGGGTTTGAGGTGTGATGTTACAATTATTATATCCTCTATTCTGGTGCTTTTGTACATCCTTTGCAATGTTTTGAATCGTTCTGTATAATGAACACATAAAAATGACGAGAATTCGTATCCTTATTCATGGTGCTATCTCAAACGTCAACTTTTTCGTAACATTACCTCAAACTCCAAATGTTCTACATAAGTTATAAATTAACTATAATGAATAATAAAGACAATTACAGTAAGCAGGAAAATAATTTCGTTCAGGTAGGAGACATTTTAGTTGTACGTGATGTGGAATATAAGATATTCGTAGATGCAGCTTGGGGACTACTCAAGCAACTACGCCACGCGTGCGGCGAAGACTGTACAGGCAAAGGCAGAACACTGCTGAGGATGATGGATCGGGCTGTCCGCTCATCCAGACGGCCACCATCTCAACACGCGCCACCCGTCGGTGCTTCAGGGAAAATGGGCCAAAGAAGGGGGCAGTGGGGGGCACCGGGATGTGGGTTATGCGCGCAGTGATTTCTTTATTTCCGGATTAAATCCGTTTGTAGTTACATGACTTCCATCTGTTAAGAGCCGAGGAAAAAATTAATGGTGGCGTTAGAGACGTATTAATGTATTTCCCAAATGACAAAATTGTGACAGAACAAAAGGTTTTCATTATCTCCAAGATATTTCAATATTTTTTCTTCAGAAAGTGGATGAATTGACAGAAAATCTGAAATTTCTCATTCATAATCATCATGTTACCGCACACTCACATTATGACTTCTAAATGCAATGAGAAAGTGCAAAAATATTTGAATATCTCCCAACAAATTGGGGCTCAGTGGAATAAAGAGTATTTGAGTTCCGGCAACCGATGGGAAATTAAATCCAAGGAATAAAACAATTCTATATCTCCGACTAGAAGGGAGTTTCCACAAAATGCAGAAAGTCGTTATTTTTGTAACATTCCGGATAGTCCGGAATCATCTAAATATGTAGAAACAAACACACACTTGGCCAACATACCCATATGTAATCTGTGCATTTACTAGTCAGTGTAAACAAAATAATAATAATAATAATAATAATAATAATAATAATAATATATATTTAGGTCTGACCACAGAGATTCTAGAGATATGGAATCAAGAAAAAGTCATCGTTATACCGCTTATTATCTCTGCTACTGGAGACATCCCCAAGAAACTCCACGAAGGGTTAAGGATGTTGGGAATGCATCCCATTACCTACAAAGGGATGTAGAAATATGTGGTGCTAGGTACATGCTCTATAGCTCGGAGATTTTTAGACAGTACTATAAGCCATAAATAATGCCTTGGTGATATACCCACATTATCTATTATTTAACTAGTGAAAACTGAGGTTCATTTAAATAATAATAAAAGGAATAATAATAATAATAATAATAATAAATATCGGAGACACGGGAACCGTGAGCAAATATATAAAAGACAATCTTCAGAAAATTCCTGGAAAGACCTATCTATCTGAGGTCCAAAGAATACCCATTCTGGGTACGGCTCATATTATCCGTAAAGTGTGCACCTAATAATTTCTCTAGGAGACGCAGCCTAAGGGAAGTGGAACTTCCTTGGACGCATTCCGAAATACTTACCAACTATGCAGAGATATAAGTCCTAAATAATAATAATAATAATGTTGACAGAAATTGTCTAATTATTGGTACAAGATTATGTGAATGTTTCCACCATAGAATTCGAGAAAAGGGGCAAATATAAGGATTTGGAAATAGCATTCCAAATAAGAGTTACCTGTAAGATGCAAATCATCCCCATTGTTATTTGCACTCGGGAAACGTGAGTCCGTTCCAAATCCAAGAAATTGCTCAGGTCTAACTCCGGATATCATTCCTATCAGGAGGACTTAACATCATCTTTTCTAAGAGGGATAAGACAACAACAGTCGACCGAGACCAATCTCATTTTGAGATGGGTGAAAGTTTCTCAGAACGCTGTGGAAGTGAAAGAAAAACACTTCGAGTCGATAATAACAATGATGATGATGATAATAATAATAACAATAATAATAATAGTAATAATAATAATTTGTAATTTCTGAAAATCTAATGAAACATCTAGAAACTACATCTGGCAAGCCACGAGAATCGGAAATATACGAGTTCGCTCTTTTTGGCACAGACTATATTAAGAAAGTACGTCGAATTCTTTAGAGAACGAGTTGCGACTTGAAATTAGACGGATAAGCCGGCCAAAGCATCTTTTAAACTCTACAAAGAGTAATAATAAATATCATACTGAGTCACTCCAATAATGTTGGTGAATTTTCTCTCCCTTTTCTGTCCCAATGATAATCAAAAGAAAGATCGTTTAACGTTCGAATTACTACACGACGAAAAGATATTTCTAAAATTAAGTGTAACGCTAACGAGTCACGACCAGTAACTGGAAATCGATTCGCGTGGGACGGCGCGTATCGAATGCTCTGGTCGATAGTATCAAAGAGTCGAGGAAAGGGACGTATTTTAAGATCGATACACCACGGCGTTGACGCAAGGGTCTAGACGAGTCGAGTCAACCCTAACCACTAGAGTTCTAGGAGTGGATTCGGAGGCTGCGGGTGAAGTGCACCGATAAGAGTAGGACAGCTCGAAATGTCCCTCGGAGAGATCTGATTTGCGTGTGACTCGTGTAGGATACTTTTCAACGGTTACTTTCTACGCGTAGGAGATTAGTGAGACTGAAAAATAGGGTTAGAGTTGGGGTACAAATCATTCCTGGAATTTCTTTAAAATTGGAGTATTTTAAACGATCGTTTATTTCCACCCACAAGATTTCAACAGCTAATTAGTCACCGTCAAATGAATCTAATTAACATAAAAAATTAATTATTTATTATTACTAAAATTATTTATTTGTCAAAAAACAGTAACATACTGTACATGACCACGAGGAGAATAACTTACTCTTCAGAGGCAAGCAAATGACCATCCGATCTAGGACCCCAAGGCAGAGCTGAATTTAATATTTCAGCACACCTAGTGTACGACTAAAAAGTTAGCTACATGATACTAACAGAATATCTACTAATTTTTATTTATAATAAGAGAATATGAAAAACGTATGAAGTAAAATGTAAAAAAACATCAAAATAATAATATAAAATAACCATCAAGAAAACTACACAAACATAAAAAATTCTTCAGAAAAATAGTTTATTAAGAAAACTATCACATCAGAATATTAATTATTTATATACATTTATATATAATTCATATATAACAAACTGACTCCGACCGCGAAAGCCTACAATTATAAGAAGAGTGAATGTTTGCATACACGTGTGGTACAATAAAAGTTCACAACTTTTTCGCTTTTTAAACCCACTCCTTCAGTCACTGTTCTTCAAAAGTTACGAAATATTTCCCTGTATTTTTCATTATTACTTTTATCGTAACTAAATACAACAATCTTATAAACTCGCCAAAAACTTCTTAAAATTAAGCAGAAATGTGTTAAATTTTTAACATTCCTTTTTTTGTATTTTCTGGTTTTCATCGCGTGCTAATAAACATTAATATTTAAACATAAAAAGCATTATTCTTGGTGAAGTGTAATATCAATATGATTCCGCTGGTTATTTTACGTACTTTTGAGGCCTGTTCGTAAAATCTTTGTTCGTAAAGGTTTCTGTGAAACACGGTGACAATTCTATAACACGTATGAAATATTATGACAAAAAATTGATATTTCATTACTTGAAAATGTATTAGGTGACATCCTTAATTCAAATAAAACTACATTCAATTTACTTGTATTAAGAGAAACTGATCTTAATGTTTCGTGGTACTATCTTCATAGTTCAAAAACTACTATGAGAATACACATATGGGTAGATGCTACCTGAGTGTAATTCATAGAGTAGACAAATCTTCATCCTCAAAGACCAATCAAGAGTATGGTATCTGACATTACCCTTACCCATCACATAATATGACATATATTCTTCGTTATAGTATATTGATACAGATATATTTTTATAAATATTTTTGAACAAATATTGTTATGTTTATGTAGCTAGGCATATAGACGAAAAAAAAAAATTCTCTTGAGCTTAACACAGAATACAAAGCGAGTGGACAAGTACATTTCACCGAAAGCGTCACTAACAACTTATTATTCGCTTACAAAAATACGCGAAGGATATACGACCAATAAAATCAACTTCTGATTCTTTCCAGTAGTCTTAAAATAAAGACTGAAGACCGTGCCTATTCTTGAGTTCGGTCGTAAATCACGGTGCATTGTAACTTCGTTGTATATTCGTGCACCTGTCCACATCCAAAAATGTACCAATCACGAAGGATTATATACAATGAAAGATTTGTCTTTCTCCTTATTTCGTAGGGGTTAATTTGATTGTATCAAGACTTGATTACTGAATAAATATATTTAGTGTTTACTATCGTGGGTACTATGGACATTATGCCAGAAAATCTAAAACCTTCCAACTTTACTTACGCATTAGAATATGTGGCGGGGAAAATAATGGATTCTAAACTTAAGTATTTTCGCGATTATATGATAATGTTAATTATTTGATGGTCAATGCGTGAAAAATAGTCAATATAACAACAATTTTTTTCATTATTTAAGAAGTCATTGTATGAAATGTCGTATCTTATAAACATCGACATTGATAAAACTGAACACGAAACCAGGGATAAGAAGTTTTTACATGTTCCAAACACCACCAGAAAATATGCTCTCGGGATATGTAAAAATAAACACATCATTATAAACTGAGACACGAAAACTCCCTACGAGGTACTACAAAGACCGTGCATGCATGACTGAGCATTCCACGCCAATTGACGAAAACAACTTTCGATAAACGGGGTCGAGAGACTCCTTGGAACATGCGTCAACGCAGTAAGTCTAGGAAGCTTTAAATTGAAGTTCAGTAGTAAAATTTTCCAGGAATGTTATTAATATATATTAATTTATTTGAATGTTATTTAAATTTAACGAAGATTTAAAAAATAACAAAACGAATGTATATTTTAATGAGTTGCCCACACTAGCCTCTTAGTTGTTTCCCCTAAAGTGTTTAGTGTTTTCTTCCATAGTTGCTAGAGGGAGCGAGAGAATTAATGACGTAAAGCGAAGGTTATGATGAGAATAAGGTGGAATATCTCCAACATACACTCAAAATCATGTAACTTTACTATGAGAAAATGTAGTCTAGACAACAAAAAAAGTACGGAAACGCAATTTTTTTAGTTTGTTGCAAAGTACTTGCAGTAAATTAGCTTATTGGGCTGTTCTCATTGCCATACAGTATTAATAAGTTTATTTATATAACGCCAGTCTAACTGACTTGATGTTGGTACTGGGTTTGCACACAATGTAGCCAACGCTTTTACTTCTCCATCGACCATAGGGGTGATGATAAGTGTAACTCGCGTTATGCTGGCTGTTCTTTCGGATTTATTTAAACTAAAATCTATCGCCAACATCGGCAATCAATTCAATTCACTAGCTCTAGTGTGCGGATCGAGAATGCGGAACGAATATGACCTTGCGCCTTAGTTTTTGTGTCATAAATTTGAATTTATTTCAGCATATAGTCGCCTTTGTAATTATTATTAATATTTATTCGGATACTACTTAAATTCGCACATGTTGGTAATTCGTGTTATACAGTCACATTGCATTATTTTTGGTAAAGTTGACGTGTCTGAGTATACATGTTGTACCCACTAAATTCCATTTCGATCGACGATGGTTACAGCAAAAACCAGAACTCCAGAAGATTCCCACCATTGAAAAAACTCTTTTTTTCCTATTGGCAAAAGTTGCACTGATCTTCAGTGGAAATTGGCTAAATTTCTCCATTCTAAAAATACACAGAATGGCGAAAAAGTCATTTGATACTCTACAATAACTAAAACACTCGTAAATCCGTGCACGTAGCAACCACTGTGCACAACTGAAGGTGCGAATTATTCAAGGAGTAGTGTAGACCAACTTATTAATAATAATATTGAAAATCACAAAAAGTTTATTGTTGCGATTTTTTTAGGGAATATAATAATTCTGACAAAGAAAAAAACCCTTCAATTAGATTGTATAGATGTTTTATGAAAAATACTCAGTTTGAATACTCTGACTAACAAATAAATAAATAAATGACTTTATTAGTTGCGAGACTCAGACCGAGGTCTGCTCTTCCACCTAACTACTTTGAAAATATTTACAATATTGTTAGAAAATTAGTTTGAATGGGAGGGTATTTACTATATCTACTATGGAGATGAAAATTGAAATTACCTTTCTAAGTCCTTTAAACATGCTGACTCAGCACAAAACCTGATTTCTGCTTTAAGTGTCTACGTACTCAGCTATGCACTCACATGATACAATCTCTTTAAGATTTTAATGTCGGAGAGCCATGTCATACCAAAGGCACTTGAGCAAATTGAGAGCCACTGTACGGAGACCTTGGGGTCGACAGTCCATTTAATTGTCGGCTATTTTTAACGCATTCAGTCTCGGTGGCTATTTGACACAAATGCAGCTTGAGTTCATTAGGAAATCCTGAAACATATGAGCACTAGTCCTACACTTCTTCGTTGAAATAACGATTCTTTTTGTTTAATTGTTCGAATGATGAGCTTCTTTAAGGCAGTACTAGCGAACGTAGAATTAAATAATCGAAATATCTTAAATCGGCATAAATAAAGGAGGTAACATGTATTTATTGTAATTTCGACTTAAAAATCATATCTCCAAGGCCATTGAAATGAAATAACTACAATTATAATTGATAGTATAGTACGTCTTATGGAGAAAACGCGTATTTACGAAAGAAGATCAAATTTTAAATCATGAAAGTGATGGAAGGTTTCTTTGATTTGTAGTACATTTTCTGTAGTATTTTTACATCACTTTTATCTATGGGTCACAGGACATTTGAGAAAGATATTTTACTTTTTCCGAGGCGAGATGTATAAATTACCGAACCGTTGCGCTCGGCAGCCATACTTCTACATGCTCTGATGCATTTCAAACGAGCCAAGCGAGTTCCTGAATAGAGTTTGTACTATATTATTAACTCATAGATACACATTAAATCATGTTTTTCTTCTGTATTATTTATATTGTTGTGTTTTAAAACAAAATTATAATAACGAAATGAATTATACATCTTCGTGATGTGACTAACAGAGTGCTGGTCCCACCTTAACAATCAATTCTTTTAATAAACAAAATAAATTCCGAAAGCACGGATTCAATAACGAGGAATTAGCAATGTTACGGTACATACATAAGATTAATTACAATTTTGAAAACTTAGGTTCATTTATTCCTTGATTACAAGAACAAAATACAAAACAGTTTATTGACAAAAGCAACTCAATTTTATGACTCACATTTCCTCCAGCACATCACGTGATAATGGATGAAGGAAGTCTCTACAGCTTCCTCTAGCATCAAACTACTGAAACGACGCGCTCGTAGAATGCTCTCATGTGCGTACGGAGAGACTCATAGAGTGAAAGCTCAGAGAATACTGAATTACTAGCTTAACATACAAGATAGGATCCTCTTCATTAGTACATTAACCTACTCCAAACTCCTCTTGACTCACGGCAACTCCGGGATCATTCACGACGTCAATATCAATTAGAAATGAAACGGTACACCATACTCCTTGACTAAGTTTCAAGAGGATTAAACGAGATTATCTACGGGAAACAGCCCGGACTGAAATTAGTTGGCACTGGAGATGAAGTACTTCATTTGTTATACATAAACAGTCGCATGTCGTTTGGCGAAACGCTCTGTTGTTCCTCTTTAGAGAATTAATGGATTGTTCGTAACATGTAACAGATATTATTTCACATTTTAACGGAATGGATTGCTGTCAATAAGGAATGAACATATCTATCTAATGAGCTCGAATTGTAGTACTACTATCCGAATTTTTATTGTAGACCCCTCACTTCGCCGCTGAGGTACCGCTGACCGCCAAATGAAAACATAGTTCTGTTTATCACTTATTTGTGGTTACATACTAAGTTTTAAACATTTAAATTCATTGATCATGTGATCGCGGCATTCTCATGAAGGCGACAATATAAATGTTATTCCTTCAAAACGTACCTGGTCGATTTTAGCAATGTTTTCGAAAAATGTTAATAACTCGTTATATTTTGCAAGTAGAAGCTTGACATTTTTAAATGTTATCACAAACATAATAGTTATAACTCGCTGAATAAGAATTATTTTTGACACTTTTAGTTTACTGTATAAAAATGAGTAAAGTCGGACGTATCGCGAAAAGCTGTTAAAACTTCGCGTTTTTTGAAACATTTCTGCTATTTTAAAAATATTGTTCATTATTACAACTATTTTGTTTATATAAGTATATACACAAAACATGATAAATTTTATGGTGTTAATTATTTTTTTGTATGATTATTTTGTGCCTTCTACAGCAGTTCTATAATAAAAATCCGATATGACGCGAACCCAGCTGAAATAATGTGAGCTATGAAAATTGTAATTAAACCACGAAAACATTCCTGAAATCACTCAGATTTATGAACTGACTTGTAGTAAATCTTTGGAACTGATCTCCAGACGTTAAAGAATAATTTTATGAATATTTCAGTTATTTTTATGACAATATGAAATCACCACGTTTCATTTATGACGTAAGATCAACTTATAACTTTATTATTGTACAGTAAAACTATAAAAGAATTCAAATAAACATTTTAGCAATGAAATGAAGAGAACAACAATAGATTCAGTCAAGAAAATTATAAAAAAATAATGAAATTTAAAGAATAAAATTTGTAGAACAAGGTAACACGAACGAATTAATTCTTTGTCGTTTACTTCAGTAAACAGATTTTCAATTATGTTTTCAGAGTTTGTGTCACCAGTGTGAAAAAAACATTTTTGAGGTACCATGAAACTTATGATTAATTCCATTTTCGGTTCTTCCTAGTTATATTCATTTGAGCATTCATGTTTTACTAATTCAATTAACATTTTTTATTATTAGGCGTCGTAAAGTCGTTATGATTTTGAAATAACTCGGAAATCTTGCAAAAGTCCATATTCAAGGTCGTCCTGTAATAAAAATATTGAAATAGATATAAACTATTTTTAAACCGACCAAAAACGGTCTCCATACTATCTGAATTCTTCGTGGTATAAAACATTGTCGATCATTTGATTCAAAAATGTTCAATACACGCTTTGGAAAAAAAGATAAAATTAAAATTTGGAGCATTTCAAAGTCTTCGCTTGCAAGTAGTGAAGCCTTTTAACATCTGTCACTAATTTCTTCCGAAACCATTTGATACTAAATTTTGGCGTGTCGTTAAACAATCTAATGATACTAATAACACCATGTATAATGATCTAAAATAATGGATATTTCTAATGGTTCAAAGTATCACAGTTTCTGCAAATTTGGCTACGTGGGAGTTTGCAAATCGGATCAGTTTACGAACTCCGAGTATCGGAGAATAGTCAATTACCTGGAGAGGTATTATCTCTAAATTTGGTAGATTGGATCATTTGGGTGAAAAAATGTGTATTGTTTTTAACGTGCAAATATAATAGGGTCTATATAATTGTACCATAAGCGTACAATGTGCATGCATAGTTACGATTCTTTCCTCGAAAACAGCTCCAACGATTTTTTTTGAACCTCACAGAATAAAGGTACTTTGGGATGAAAAAAGCAATCTAACATGGTATATTTTCCGAGTAGGATCGTTTTAGTATGTTTTTAGATGAACGATGCATTTTTATCACAACTTTGTTGAATATTTTCCATCGTCCCCAGGTCCCAGTGATCCTGTGTTGGCGTCCTCACCTTATAATAACCGAACTGCAAGGTTTGGATGTCATAATCATAGGTTTCGAGATCCTTTCCTTTTAATTTGGATGGCACATAAAATTCTATAGGATACTTGCATATATAGTGTTTTCTCAGTGAAAGTTTTAAAACCTACGTTTATTACATTCATTAAATTTGCGGGAGAGTTCAATATTGTCGTCAGTAGCGTAAATTTCTGATCTGTAATTAAACTTTCTCTTGTGAATTGACTGCGAGATTCATTCATTGAGTCCTACTATGGAAGATATCATTTTTGAGTCATTGTGTCAAGATTTCTTTGAACGTACACTGTTTTAGATGTATTGTACACAACGTTAATAATAATGTGATTTTTTTGTTTAAAATACACATTCAATTGGCTCTGCCAAATTAATACTCTACGTGTTCAACATCTATTCGTTTCGGCAAACTATGGACCACGAAAACGAACGCTACTGAGGGCCAATTCTACATTATCTCGAGAAACATCGCGAAACATCGTGAAACATTTTGACGGAGTCCGGATATAATCTTAATTGCCGTGTTGAAGCTTCCATTACTTTATAGCATATGCTACATGAATTGATACATAGAAGTGAAAAGCTATAAATTTTCTTGTCCTGCCGGGACTTTCTATAATGGAACCCGGGGTAACTCGATGACAAGTGAGAGCACTAGCCTTGAACTACCGCGGGAAGTCTACGCGATCTATTCATAAGTTAACTATTTTATACTCATATGAATTACATCCCCCACCTGTCTTGAAAGTCAAATCCAGTTTACATTTCGGATCACCACCAAACACGTCCCCCTTCCCGAGGTTCGACACCTCCGAAGACGAAGGACCTCACACGTAATCGAGTCGTGGGGTGTCGACGGCGGCGGTCCGTCTGTCGGTCGGTCGCCGCAGGAAGAGTGGAAGAGAAGAAGGCACGCGACGTTAAAAGGTCGAGAGCGCGCGTTCCTCTTGCTTGTGCGATGCGGTGTGGACGCCCACCCAGCGCGGACACAAGGGCGATAGGATTGGAAGGAAACTCTGCTGCAGAGGCGGACAAGAGATCGCGCCGGATGCGAAGATCCACGTGTGGGAGGGGACCTTCGGAAGATGGTGCGATACTCGACCGCTACGCTGCGCCAGCTATCAAACGGGTCGGGTTTCAAAGAAAAAAGATGCGGCGCTTAGACGCAGGGAATTTGCGGTAAGAAGTGCGTAGTGACAAATGCCGACTCAAAATGGCAGAAATGTCATCCAGGAAACGAAGTTGAGGAGGGAACGTAAAATAATTGAAACAATTAAGGTGCGAGACGTAAAATACATACTTCGTAAAAGCACATGACTCGTGAAAGCATTGAACTCCTTTACAATGTGAATTTAAATTGTGATCATAGCGATATTTACGTCTATAATCATTATATTATTGAAATTTAAACTTTTTATGACCTTTAATAGACGAGTTCCTGTATTTCACTCGCAAAGTTTCTGTCAGGTGATTTTGGTCTTCGTCGGGTGATAGATGAATAGTGCAGTATATTTACTGAAGCATATTCTCACACAACGTAAGTTTACGTGCGTGTAATGGACATATTTTTTTAAAAAAGCTAATTAATTAAGAAATATCATTATTTGTTGGATCCTACACCAAACAATTTCCGGTAATGATCTTCCTAATTAGACTTTGCGATCAATAATGTGAATCATTTTATTTCAATATTTTACTTCCCATTCATTCTAAAAGCTCTATAAAAAATAAATTAGTTGCATGTGCTAATCGATAGCTACATGTTCAATGCGATGTATCCTCTTTTTTGCGTCTTTATACGTTCCGTAGTTAATTCCAGATACAGATTTGCTCCAATGTACGCACGCATTCAATCAATGCGCTAACACAATCTATCGTGAAAATGTCAACGTAAAGAGGAGAAAAGAACCGAAACAGTATTAGACTGCTGTTGTATAACAGTGGGGAAGAGTAAACACCCGAACCACGCGCACCTCCAATGTGCGCGCGTGCAGTATCAGGTACATGGATACGAAATGTACCATTCACTCAGTCATTGAAAGTGATCTCGATGTTTATGGCCGTTTACGTTCGTACACGAGGTAGTTTCCACTCCTGTCACCAAGGACGCAATTGGCCAGTTGAGAGTAATTCGCAATACAGGAAGGGTGACCGTGCTGTATGAAATAGCAAATATTTAATGCCAGTTTCGGAGATAACACTTTCGGACACATTTGTTGATACCACACACATTAAGTTCATAATGAATCGTGCTCTTGTTTCTCACCGTCAATTTCGATTATTGCCTCGCGTTCGGAAACTGTGTTTTCACCAAATACAAAGAAAGATTTGTGTTACGAGTGAGCATCAAAAACTATTTTCCCTCTATGTTCAATTCCCTGGGTTAAAACTGATTTCATTCAGAAGATATATTTTATTTTTAGAGTATTTTCACTAGATTGAATTAGAATAAGATTGTTTATATTATCGATCATTAATGTAATTGTTTTTACATCGATTAAAAATAGAACCACTAATACCTCTCATACAACGTGGATATCGTTGTCAAGTGCAAGGGAGTTCAGAGAGATGTGTGCCAAAATCGTATTTCTTTCATAATTGACTAATTAATTTAATTAAATATGTCCGTGTGTTGTATGCTTTCTATTCCTTTTCATTAATAATAATCATAATAATAATAAAAATTAATAATAAATTTATTGTCAAAAAAGCAGTACAAACTGCGTATGACCACGTGGAGGACAATAAACTAATTTACTCTCCGGAAGCAAGCAAGGGACCATCCCATCAATTCCGATCAAGGGCCCTAAGGCAGAGGCGGATTCAAAAATTTCAGCAAAAGTTCCTAGATAAGATGAAAAGTTAGCTGCGAGTTATAATACTAATATAATGTCAATATGTTTGTAATTTTACGCAAAAAATTACATGTACAAGTTATTATCGATATATTTATATATTTTATTAAATATATTTATAATAAAAATGGAGTTACAAGCTGCTTATGACAATGTGGAGAAAAAACTAAATTACTCTCCGGAAGCAAGCAAGGGATCATCCCATCAATTCCGATCAAGGGTTAAGGCAGAGACAGATTTAAAAATTCAGCACACTCCTAAGATAAGAATAAAAGTAGTTCAGTTCGTTTTGTAAAACACCAATAAATTTTTATTCAATGAAACAAAAGATGGGAGGTTATTTCACGACTACGTATAATTATAAACTACAGATTATCGGAAAATATTTAAAGGGTTTCGATTCATAAACAATAACCCTAAATTCGAGATTATTAAAATCGACGCCGCCCCTAGGTAAGAGTCTAGAAAGTCTGTATAAAAAATCCGCCTCTACCAGTTTGTTTTATTTTTTGTCGTTTATTTAGTCTCATTTTACGTTTTATGTATGAATTTTCTTGTCTTTTGTCTTATTTCAGTGAGTTGCACTCATTTGATTGTATTTGTATGTTGGTACATGATTGTTTGTTGGGTATAAGAGAGCGGCTAATGGCCTTCATCCTAACAACCAAAATAAAGCATTTAATAATAATAATAATAATAATAATAATGTTTCTTATTGTGTCTTTCGCTAGTCATGTATCACATATTGCTTTTTATTTTTACTTCAAGCAAATTTCAGTATTATTCCGAATCAGCAATGTATCATAGTGCTGTGAGTATTTTAAAATAATATAAGTATTTTATTTATTTGATACAGTACAATACATGCTCTCTTCCAGTGTAATACGTTCGTACATACACTAATGCGTAGTTCTGTCTCGTAGAAATTTGCTCGTTTGTCCCTTTATCCCCTCCCCCCACAGACCTAGCCTCACACTCCTGTCTCACTCTATTGAAATAAATTATAAACTCATAAACATAAATTGCCAGGAATGAAAAAATCCTGGTTAAGACATTCCGAAGTGAAATACAGTAATTTCTCTATAAAGATTGTAAAATATTAAATTTTACCCTTCAAACGGATCATCCGTGTCTCGGACGATATCAGTTGATACCCAAATTGTAGTTGATGGAGATCAATGTATGATGTCGTAAGTCTACTCTGCTCTTCTGAGCATCAGTCGGCTAGTGACCTTAAAGGTGTAGTTAATTGGATCACCGAAATCGCAATTTTCGCATAAGTCATAAGACGGTGGTCCCATGTGGCAGTTTTTAACGGCTTCGGTTATAAATTATTTTCGTCGTTTCCTGAATAATATTTACTATTAATTTGTTATCCTTACATTGTTGAGACAACTATGACGTTCTCTACAGATCTTATGAGATGAACCGCGACAGAACTGCGCAATATTGTTATTTTTTGCTGTTTAATAAATCAAGGAATATCAAAACGAACAAATACCAATTACGAAAAAAAATCAACAAAAGAAAATGATTACGTATTAAAGAGGGTGCCATTCTCCTATCCACCTGTGAGACGAATGTTCAAAACGCACGAAAGAAAATGATGCGGCTGAAAAGTTAGTGAGTCAAAAATGATGGACCTAAATAGCTCGCCCACAACATAACGTTATTTCTTTATTTGCCTTCGACGTACCTAGTCAGAATTACTCCGTTCAAGAAAATAATTATAAAACACCTTAGATATTGCATAACCCATGCGTTATATCGAAGCCAGTTCGTATATTCGGAGTAATGTGTCTTTACTTTCAGAAAATTTAACTTCAGAGAAAAAAGAAACAACGTAAACGTGCTATGTTTATTAGTTTATTTTATATTAGTCGAAGTAAGTTACTTTTTGTCCTCAATATGATCATAGGCATTTTGTAACAGCTTGACAATAAATTATTAATTTATTTATTTTTTGTCGGTCTAACTGGTTCGATGTTGATACCGGGCTTGCACACAGTGTAGCCAACTCTTTTACTTCGTCATCGTCCACAAGAGTAATGATGTTTGTACCTCGTGTTATGTTGGCAGGACATTAGAATTTCTCAAAACTTAAATCCATTGCGAACCTCTGCCACGAATTCAATTCACGTGAAGCCAAGTAAATCTGTTGCCCCTGCATCGAGCGTGTGGAACGAATATTACCTTGCTTCTCTTTGTTGTGTAATTAGTTTATATTTATTTACAGCAAATAGTCGCTTTTGTCACTACTAATATATATTCGGATATTACTTAAATTTGTGGGAGTTGGCAATTTGTGTTAGGCAGACATATTGGCAGAGTTACTTGATTTCGAGTATAATTCCCATTCCACCCAATGCTCCTGTGGGATTCTCCGCAGGGTATCAAACTGAGCGATGAAGGCGCGTGCTGCCGCTTGTGCGGGTGCGATGCTTGCCACCAGCCGTCGCCCGCACAGTCCATCGACGGCTGTCCCTGGTCCCTGCCGCCGCGGAGTGTGGTCGCAACCAAGACACACAATAGGCGAAACCGCACTCTTCCAAACCGCAGGGTTGTCCAACACACGTGCATACCATACAAGAAATTGAAGGAACGAGATAGAAAAATTCGAGAAGGAAAATCTACTTCCTGCTCCTTCATAAAAGGTCATACAGTCCTACAACATACTCCCATGTGTGACTATACACCGAGAAAACTCTCGGATGCGAATACTCTAGGAGTAAATGTGAGATCCATATTCAGAGGAAGGAAAGAATGTATCGAAACCTTTGGATATTAGACCCCAATCTTATAGTTCGAGTACTATAATGTTCGGATGTCACATCCAAATGTTTGGAGAAATTCTGTCCTTCTTCTGAATTAGGATCTGACATCCAAAACTGTCCTCTCACTGTCGTATTCAAGGAGGGCAGGACTCTGTAATTTCTTAGAATCGGCACGAGCTGGAGCAAAGTATCACGGTCCGGAGTTTGAGCCCCAGCACCCATTTTATAGCAGAATCAATAGTCATTGGGTCACGCTGGTTGCCTATGTGGGTATACTATATTTATTGGTCTCTCATAATTGCTTAACTAATATACACTTTTCTGAAATTATGATAATAAATACAGCTAATATATATCATCAAAAGTGTGGTAAGAGTGGTCACAGGTTCCGTGCTTTGCATGACAAAATTGCGTTTGTTAGGCTACACTGTAACTCAGTGAAGTCTCCATGAATTACGTAACGCACCTCAGAGGTGGGTTGAGGAATCGTTACACAGCGTTACGTAAATCCTGGGTTAACAACTTCTTCTTTGTCGGAACCCAAAGCTTTATAGGCTATGTTTTGTAGAACGATTTTTAACCTTAGACTTTGTCATAGTAATTTATACATTGAACCGTTCAGAGGGAGCAGAGTAATGAGTAACATACAACTAAAAAGTATTAAAAGTGAAAAATTAAAAGCAACAAAAATGTTTCTTGGAGAGATGGGAGACGTAAGGCTAATTAATGAAGATCGAAAATGGTATCGTTACAGGAGCGTTATGGAGGAGAGGTCTGTGGTAAAAAAACATTACTTTTGCATAATGCATGGTCAGTTACAACGTTTCTTCCAATTTAATTTTTTATTTGTTTATTCAAAACTGACGATGCATTTGTGACAGTAATTTTTTCTCAAATGGTTTATTCCGAAGAAACCTGGTTCCTAGATCAACTATCCAGACTCTGTCGTATGTCTTATAAATTGTATCTTAATAGTTTTCTTTATTCTATCCTCTTCTTTTGTCAAAATTCAACTCCTCATTTAAGACCTCCTTTATCTTTACTATCTTAGTCGCATATACGCATGAGGGAAATATTTGAAATATTCCAGGATTAAATTATTTCTTGTCCCTAAATATAATCAAACCTGTTCTCTTTTTTCCTTCAACAAAAAATTTCTCAATCTTTATCCATTCATTCCCATTACCCTCTAATCCAAATATTTGGCGGTACGCATTAACGTAAGCACTGGTAGCGTAGTAGCCATCTCGCGTGGACATCCTTGACTTGCGCACTCACCAATGTCAAACGAGCAAACGCTCGGATGCCCTGCGACCCGCATCCGATTATTGCGGAGACGTGAACAAACTCTGTTTGTGGGAGTTGGGTGACGTAAATGAAGGGAGATCGTCAATAGGATGATGGAAAGTGCTGTGTACTACTCGTGCTTTGAATGAAGATATCTTTCCGACCTCCTCCTCCATCATCATTTTACTGACTGAACTGACAGGGCCCTCGCAAAGGGAGAGAGAGAATTGGAATTTGCCAAATGAAATTAGTATTTGCCAGCTTATATGAGAATTTAACAACTTTAACTTAACATAAACATAAAGGTACTTTACGATCCTTCTACGACTACATGAACTCAAATATTTTGAAGTCTTTTTTTCAATTGTAGTTTTTTCAACTTAGTGCTCAACAACGTAAGTGTAAACCATAAATTCAATAATTATTTCCTTCACAGTTATGAATAATAGTTAAAAAACTATAATATTCTCCAGTTTATTTTTTTGCGAAGATACTAGTAACTTCTTCAAATTGAGGAAGAGTTTCTAAGTTTTCAGGCAATGGCTTTCTCCTACATCTCATTTCAACATTATTATGAAATTATTATGTTTGGTGTTAGTTCCTCAAAGATTATCAGACTCTTTTTATTTGTCAACTTAATATTTCAAAAACATGTTTTTTACTTATATTTTTGATTTGATTTCGATGATCTAGAGAGTTTAAGAATCAATTTTATTGATTTCCATTCTTAAATTCTTATATTACCAGTATGTTGTATTAAGTTTTTTTGAGGTATCAAGTCAAAATGGAACAATTTTTTTTTCATTCACTTTAACTTGAGAAATTCAGATATAAATATACTTAATCTTTCTCATAAGGGCCGCAGAATTGAGAATTTATTTGTGCCAACATACTTTATCGCAATAATAGATAAATGTCAAGACGTAAAGGCTCTCTCTGTAAGTGCGAAAGTCTAGTGAGATATCGAATATTCATATTATGTGGAAAACAAATCACCTGAACTTTTCATTTCATCAATATTTATACACCATGGGTCCATTATGAAAAATGATCATCTTACATCTGAAAAATGAATGGTGACAACAATTTCTTCTGCGGTCGACCCGCATTCCATCAAATAAAATGTTTGAACAGATTAATGTCACGTAGAAGAGGGCTGTCAAGAGACTAGTTAGGAGAATGAAATACTGTTTTCATGCGAATGGTTTGAATCAGTTTCACTTAAAATATCTCCACCAATTGAGTATTAAAGGAACAATAAAACATCCAACTGTATCGATCACACCACCCCACCGAATTCAAAAATTGGATAGAAGTTGAGAATGAGGAAAACGGGGAGGGAGGGGGAGAGAGGATCAGTACACTCTGTATATGCAAATAATAAATAAATTTATTGTCAAAAAACAGTACAAACTGCGTATGACCACGTGGAGGGGAAAAAAAACTAATTTACTCTCCGGAAGCAAGCAAGAGACCATCCCATCAATTCCAATCAAGGGCCCTAAGGCAGAGGCGGATTCAAAAAGTTCAGCAAAAATTCCTAGATAAGATAAAAAGTTAGCTGCGAGTTATAATACTAATAGAATGTCAATATGTTTGCGATTTATTGTTACAATAGACCCGCCCCTAGACAAAGCCTAGAGAACCTGTATGATAAATCCGCCTCTACCCGAAGGAAAACCGGAGAAAAACCCGGGCCAGGATGGGGGTTTATGAGCCCCAACGTTTCAAAAGAGTCCGAAGCAACTTCTGTCAAAACGAGTATACTGAACCAGAGAACTGGATTGTCTCACAATCTACAGTTCTCCATACTCGTTCGTCCCTTTGTGGCAAAGCGGACTGCATGGATGATTGAGAGGAACGAAGGTAAAGCAACGGTCGAACAGAAGTAATGGGATCAGTAAGAGATGAAGTAGGAGGGAAAAGGAAAAGGATTCCATCGTCTTCTTCAATGCGTTGCGACGAGAGGAAAAGACACGGTCATGAAATATAATTCTCATAGTTTAGAGGGAAGTACTTTTATTATATTTTTCGCCTTATTGTTTTGCAGTTAACAGTAGATTTATTAGCTGGTATCTTTTTAAATTTAAAACTTCATAAGTTAAATATATTTTTAGGTTGATAAATTTTGTGCCTCGTTGTATTTATGTGTATAAATATAGGATGTGGCTAATTTCAGTATATGTGGCCATTCCTCTTCATTGTAACAAAATACAGAGGGATAAGACACTTTTGGTTTTGAAGGTTTTGAAGGTTAGTACTTGGCACGTAAATGCAACTGTTTTATCAAAGTATTTTATTACTTGAAGACAGTAAAAATCGAAAATTTTTGTATCAGTATAAATTCCATTTCTGACTGTTTGGTCACAAACGTTATTTATGATATCCGGAATCTTGCTATGAAATTTGAAATATATATGCCATAAGATTACATCTAATCTAAAGTTATTATTTATCAAATTTGGAACTGGGTGAAGACAAAATTTTGTTGGACATTTTCGAAGGCTAGAGTAATTATTTTTCGTTTTTAAAAAGTAAATACACCCGTTAACCAGTTCCACGGAAACAACCATTCTGCTTTAAATGGTAGATAATTTCGATTGTTCCACATAAAATGAGAAACACAATCAATAGATGTTACACCATATATTATTCGAGGAAATTTCGTTTATTGGCGAAACAAATGTTTCCTAGTCTGTTTATACCGCAAATCCCGGAATAGAATCCACGAGTTGATTCTGAGAAGAGAGGGACGGAGATCGCCGTTCGAAGCGTCTCTAACGTTGGAACGTTCCAACGTCTCGAATGGCGTTTTGACGGACACGTGCCACGAGGCACGTTGCAGAAGTAGACGTGAGTAACCGCGCAGTGGTTCATCCTGAATGACTTCGTGCGTGCAGTTCTAATGACACGTTCTTCTCGGTCGAACGCCTTCGATCAGGACGCTTTTGGGAATTTCTTGTACCGTTTTATCGGGATCGAGGAACTCTGATTCTCCATCTGGGTGGGGGGTGAGCCAGATTCGTGTGTGTTACTAAAGTGAAGAATTCGGTTTCATACTCTTTTTTTTACGTTTTTATGAGTAATATCCTATTTAATACGTAGGATAAATATTTCTGAAATATTAAATCCGCTGCTGCTGTTGAACCCTTGATCGGAATTGACGGTAAGGTCCCTTGATTACTCCCGGAGAGTAATTTAGATTATTGTCCTCCAACGTCATATGAAGTTTGTAACTGCTTTTTACGATAAAATTAATTTATTAATAAATCGTTTGTTGTAATCAATCGTGGATTGTTTTCTAATGTTTCCTTACTTTACCGTTAAATAATTAAACTTATTCCTCATTTTCAATTTAATTATTCCACATAAAACGTTTAATTTCAGTTGCGTATTATAGTAAATGGAAATATTTAAACTTAATTTTAGGTTTAGGAAAATTATTTTTCCAGTAATTGTTTAAATACGATTAAAGTATAACTGAGTTTTGTTTTGTTTTATTGAGCCATAAAATGAATGTGATTTACAATGGTTCGAATGAAAATGCTCGATTCTGGAAAATACATCCCAGTATCTCAGTATCAGAAACTTAGAAATACAGGAACATAACCACTAGCATTTTTCCTTATTTTTTTGAACAATACCAAAATCCAATTCGAGACACACAATGCATCACATTTCCTGAAGCAACAAAACCGGATTGCTCTTCATTCAGGTCAAGACGCCAGCCTCTTCTCCAGATGCCCTCTCCCTTTTCATCCCCTCTCTCGCACCGCACCCCCGCGCGCGTGAAATAGAAGCAGATGACACCGCAGTTTAGTCCACCCGAAGCGTCGTCACAAAGCCTGGAGACAGCGATGTCTTGCAACTAACCTCCACCACCTGTCTCCGGAGGACCTACGCCTAATTTATAGCCCCCCCTCCACCGTTCCCCTCCAGATGATCTACCTGGTCGCGTCGCCTCACGGACGCAAACCTATCCTAATGGAGGCGCTTTCTTCGCGACCACCCTCAATGCGGACCCGCCGCCGCGAAGTTGCCCTTCTGGTCTCGCGCGCCCTTTGAGAAACGCGTCCCGACCGCGCACGTGAACAATACTCTGCCCGGAGGACCAAAAATAAGTTTCGGCAGTTACTTGACTTGTGAGGCCAGGGGAGAAATGAGTGACGCGGAAAAAGGAAACTGTTCCTTCTTTGTGGTGAGATACTGGCTTCAGCGGTGTGTTTTGGAATCCACGAATGGAAGATGGCGTTCCATCGCGAGGTTACACAGCTGACTTGCCACCTGGGCAAACATCTCGATCCGCGATCCCCAATGCGTTCAAGGAAATCTCTTGGTATCGTGGTCGAAGGGATTATTAAGTGTAGCGGAGTGCATTCAGGTTGAGAATGAAATTTCACGGCGCATTTATTCCGAGGGAGGTTCTGATGTGCGGATTGCTTACGTTTGTGGCAACCGTTAAGTTCGTTTTCGGTGAACGGAATCAATGTTGGTGCAACAATGTTTCCCTAGCGGTGGAGTGACCCTGAGAAACAGCATTTTTGGTTTTAGGAGATTAAGTTTCATTGACAGCTCAAAAGAATGTGCAATGGATTTGAAGGAAATGGACGTTTTGATCGACGTACTATTAATTTCTTTAGAAAATTTTTCAAAGAAAAATTATGCGTAGAGTTTTTGGTGCGTACCATGTTTCTAGGCAAATTTTTAACCTCAAAATTACTCCTACAATAAAACATTTTTAACAGTATCTGAGAAGAACTCAGCTAAATTAGCAGAGATGCTTTTTTAAGTAAATTTATTTTGGGTTCAATTCAATTCAAGTATATTTTGCAAGAAAATTACAATTCTTGTCTTCAAAATGAAACATTAATTTGATTTTTAAGTGTTGGCTTTGAGCAAGGATTTTAACCCAAAATAAATTTACTCTAAAAAGCATTTCATCTAATTTAGCTGTGTACTATTCTGATGGAATCTGCTAAAATATTTTATTTTAGTAATAATTATCCAGGCAAAAATATATAGCAAAAATAAATGTACATGTGTTATGCATGTAAACATTTAACACATTGTGGTATTCAGTTCTTTCAAATAAGATTGGAAATGAATGTTAACAAAAAACTTGAAGATTTTATATTTATTTATTCAGTTATAAAATCTTTAACCCAAAGCTTCCGCAAAATTTGTAACGGCCTTCCAAATGCCACATGAAAGAGCCCAGCGTGGAACAATCGGCCTTCATTACGGAGGAGAGCTTCAAATATTAATAGAACATCAGTACATCCTTTCACTCTAGCTTTGTGTTCGGTCTGCGGACAAGGAAGACAATAGCCTCGCAGTACAATACAACAGAAGGCAACCAAAAAAGAAAAAAAAGAATGAATCTCCGCCCTTAAAACGCAGTCAGATCTCTTCTAGTCTTACTCCACCCCGTGGCAATAACTCAGCATCAAGCGTATTAAACATTTCACACCACTATTCTGCGTCATAACACGGGGCGCTGTCTCTTCGCTACGCCGTATGGTAGATGCTGTGCAGCGACCGAAACAGCGAAGTGTGAGAGGGAGAGAAAGGCAAGGGAGGAAAAAATGAATTCCCGAAATGCACGTCGCAACCCCCCAGTGTGGGGACATCGCCATTAAAGAGAAAGGACATCTTTTATCCGCGTCACAGGATAGTAAGCTTCGCGGTTACATCCAATGAGTATCTCCCCAACTTTGGGAGGATGAGCCACCATATGGCGCTTCGAAACCGAATCAATGGCATCATTTATTAATAGTGGTCTTCTTTACTTCGAATCGCTATAAGAGTTTCGCCACATTGTTGCCACATTTCTTATTCGATGGTAATGTCATATCCTTTCAATATATGACGCTTCACTATCACCATGTCAGAGCCACTGATATATCAAAGGTCCCCCCCCCCCTAAACCCTGTGACGCATCCCTTCCCCCAAATTTGACTGACCCCCAACCAAAAAAGAATAACACGTTACCTCCCTTTGATTCACTTCCAAATCGTATTCCAAAAATTTACAACTATTTTACAACTTTATCCCTCTCATGTACCCTACACGTGAAGAAGATATGTGACAATTTTAGGTCAGGTGAAAACGGCGACGAGCCGGGAATCTAACCCGGGACTCCTGCATTGATCGCAGGGGTGTTCGCTTTCCACAACTCCACACCATTTCCACCGAGACACGTTTATCCCTCTTATTTACCTAAACTCCATATTAAAACCTGTTTGTAAAACCAATGCACTTACTTTCTCATACACTTTTAAATCTCATATCTATATAGTACGCCAACAAACTTTACAAAGTAAAAAGCAACCACTTTCATGCATCCTATATTAATGTTGACAACTGCAGTTTAATCTTCTGAGTACAAAATGAAGAGAAAGCGATTGCTTGAAAATGGCTATTGTTCGGTACCATTTTTCTTCAAATTTTACGCACATCCAAACTAAAACTTTTTTGTATTTTACTTGCACGGTAAAAAATAGTTTGCACTAGGCTAATCATTCCGACCGCGGAGGGTAAGGATGGTGTGAGAGAAAGGTGATGTGTCAGAGAGCAACTGAAACTCACGTTTGGGAACAAAGATGTGGTGTCAGTGAGGGAGGTAGCCAACCGCTTTCCGATAATTTACTTTCGGTATCAGTGATACTAAAAACGAATATTTCCGTCAAAATCTCGTGATTTGTTTCTAGACCACGTGTATGTGAAAGTAAAAAAGAATGTTCATCACCTATATCCATTTTACTGATGAAGGATAAATTTCAATGAGATTACAATACATAATTAGATTTTAATTTATATTTCAGCAGCTAGAAAGCAGGAAAGTAGTAGAAGAGAGGTTGAATTTTTTAAATTTCAGAGAACCATACTCAGATTCATATGCGATAAACTGAGACTTCAAGGTTTCTCACATTTCATCGGATTATTGCACTGGATAAGCACTCAGATACATGTCTCCTATTCACATGTAAGATATAAAAAGATAAAGGATGAGGCAATTAGCAGATTTGACACTAGACTTAATGAAGCATAGACCAGGAAAGTTCTCAAGAAAAATGTTGCATAATTTGTAACGAGAATAGCTATTCGTGACTGCAAATGTTTGTGAACTTAATTTATATTAAATTAGACACTGTAACGAATAATTCGAGAATCGACAGTTTTTTACTTCATTTCTGTTCATACCTTAAACAACACGCAGTAACGCTCGATGCTTTTTCAGACTATGGCTCAGAAGATCCACTACCACTGCAAATCACTTAAGATATATAAAATTTTTAATATTTCTTTTTGGCAAAGTTCTATCCACTTGTCATATCAAAGAGTTTATGACTCACAAGAAACGCAAAAACGATTGTCAACACGGTAACAATTGATTAATTCCTCACAAATCGGGTAAAGCACTATAACAAAAATATGTAGGCTCCCAAACAGCAAAACATGGAAGAAAAAAAAAGGCGAGGTACAAAATTCAGCTCCAACCTTGAACACGCAAAGTAAACGAATACACTAGAGGCAAAGCAATGAATCTTCAGTGTAACACTCTTTTCTAGATCGACCGTCGTTTGCGTAACCTTACCATACCGAGATAGAAAAGCAGGTATCTGTTGTCACTTCTTCTTCATGCAAAGGTGAAGAGTTTTCTAGTCTTTTGAAAGACATGAAATGATCCCCCGACCTGTATCCCACGCTCTGGTCTGCTTATTCAGGTCTAGATCTCTACTCGGCATGTCTTTTTACGATTTATTCATCAGTTTCGAAAATGAATTAAAATTATTTATCATTTTAAAATGTACATTAACTTTAAAAATGAATACGACATTGTTGTGATTTTTAATTTAATACATGCTATTTTAAAGTATATTTATTATTTAACTATTAAATATTCTAAATTTTCAAAAAA
>NNCF01126330.1:307429-334804 GCA_002313205.1 Laupala kohalensis | reverse complement strand
CCCCCCCCCCCCTTGTGAGCACCCCTGGATATATCATTTTACACCACCAGAATGTCGTCTCCAAGTCTCAAATATTTCACCGCAATATGAAACTATTTCAATCTGTTATATATCTCCCTCCAACCTGTGAGCCATCGTTACGGAATCAGCAGTAATCTGATATTTATAACCATCCTCTAATTCGTCACCATCAATCTTCATCTAGGAATATGACAACCCGGGGTAATACCCCTTCAAAGCAGTATTTTCTTAACGTCAACCCCTATCAAGGTATATGTGAGATCGATGGATTCATGTAGTTTTGGTCCATCTCCCTTGCTACCCACATGGTGTTCAATCTTCACAATACCACTCACCGCCACTTCGATCACCACAATCAACACTTCTGCAACCTCACCCNCGATATCTTATTTTCTCCTTTAGCCCCCCCCCCCCGCCCCCTCACGCTGCCCTGTATCCTGCCATAAACGATGGATGCGGGCATACACAATCGACGTGCGACGCCTGATTTCCCTTGTGCTTTTGCGGGGACTCTGGCGACGTGTGTCGTGGCTCATTTAGCAAGTTATTTATGCCGATAGCTACTGCCTGACACACACTTAAGGTTAAGGATTGCAAACAACTGTGTGTGTGGGACGCGCGCGGTCGTCCGCGACCGATCCTCTGACACAGCGGGTCCTGATACTGGTCACGAACTCGCAAGATAGTAGATGTTAACTACAGCCAAATTAAAATAGTGATAGCATCTCCTACTCTGATTATAAAGAGGTTTACCGCTGCATTACCCGTTTGGTCTCCACAACATACTCCCGGAGTAGGAGACCTAGAGAGAAATGGTGTATTGCTGTGGGAGGCAAACGAAAGTTGTAGCGGTCACCGTCCCTATGAACAGAATCCCGGGTTCGACTTCATTCTCATCTGAGCGTAGTTATCACATCTTCTCCTCGTGTATGTGATGTATGTGTAGTACATGTCAGAATTCTGCTACCTATGCAGGTACGAGATACCAAACAAATCCGAAGATTGTGAAAGAATTTTCAATGTGTGGATAAACCCACCATTTATAAAATCTGCTACGTACATTTAAAGCTGCTTCCTTTACTTCCAAATAAAACGAGCAGTCGTGTATCACGCGCTGTAAAAAATACACCGAACTTGCAGAACTTGAATACTGAAACAATGTCGTGAAACAGTTCTTTTTCTTCAAAAAGTTTATGAAAATCGAATGGTTTCGAAGAAATACAGAGGCATTATGAGTTTTTTTAAATAATTGATGTCGGGAAAGAAGATAAAGAGAGTTTATAATTGTCAATGTAATTTGTTCCAGAGGTATTACAAACATAAATTATGGACGTACTTAAATAATTTTAATTTAGAAAGATGAGCTAAAAGAGCTACATTTCATTGCGGACTTACAAAACCATATAAATTGTATTCCCATCATTTTATGAGGAAAATGGAGAGTTATTGATAAATTAAGTGAATAAAAGTGTTCAATCCATATTATGAAATGATGGTGAATAAGTGTACTAAGAAAAACCCAATGGTCAATTTTTCAGTCACTAGTACAGCGTCCAAGCGACAGTCCGAAGATCGTATTGGCTTTTTGAATCCCTCTTCCGCCACCACCCCATTGCTCTGAGCCTCTTTCCAACTCCTCGATGCGGTAGGTTTGGCGCGTTAATAATGACAGGAGCATCCCCAGAGGACCTTTGCAGTGTCGTGGGGCGCCCGAGCATGTCTAATTCCTGACGTGGGGAGGGTCAGGAACAGCCATGCAGAAAGCGCCTGGCGAGGATTTGAATCAGTGGTCCATTGACTCGAGATTCTTTATTGAATTTGACGAGGAACTTTTTTTGATCTATTGACTATTGATTCCGTTAGAGAGGAACGCTTTTCAATAGAAATCTTAAATTTTTTTGAACGTCGGGAAAAGAATATAGTTTTGACCACGAAAGATTCTGTTTCCAAAGCCATTCATAAAAAGTGTCCAAAGAAAATATTTTCTTAAAAAATAATGCGCTACGATTGAAACTAATTCTTTCAATGCAAATAAATCGTCATTTAACGTAATTTTGTTTTTCAGTATATTTCGTTCACAACAAAAATACTGAAAATATTTTGTGGTGCCAAAGAATGTTGTGAACGAAAATTCTGAAAAAATATGTTGTGAAGTGAAAAACTGAAAATAACTGTCCACGTCAAAAGTTGTAATATAAATATTGTACCGTGCAGTAACAATCTATTAGCAACGAAATATTAACTCATAACAATAAACATTTCTTTGTATCACATAAAACACAGAGATGAGCAGTTTAACCATCCACGAAATACATCCAGAATACATCCAAGAAAGTAGAAGATAGTTGTTTCAAGTAGTTTCTGTTCGTTGTTAGAGATAATTTCAATTGGTGCGTTTTTTATTCAAATTTACTTTAATGCCGAATATCCATATCTACAACACACAATGAGAAACATTTACTCGCAACACAAATTTTGTTTCCAACAACTGATTTGCGGTAAATCTTTTTACTATACAATACGATATTTTTGGTTGCCAAATACGCCAACCATGCCATCTTGAATGAAACTGCTCCATCAGGTGTACCTAGAGAATTTTCTGCAGATGTATTCAAAATTAATGTTTACTAGTTTTCGCAACCATACTCTACCCATCAGTGTGGCAACTATACCATGAAAGCAGTATATGGAATATACAAATGGCAACTAGTTAGAATGGCGGGAGAAAAGGACAGACATAACCATTTCATCTGAAGTCCAAAATATCTCAAGTGCAGACTCTTAACGTATGTCAGTCATTCATGTGTGTTTTTCCTATATGAACAAATAAAATTAAATCAGTAATATTTATTCATAATTAACATATCATCAGATACACCATTCTTTTATTGTTTTATTATTAACAATTTAATGTCATCACTGCCCTTGTTTGCTTTGTACTTATTTTTCAGTTAAAACTCGACCGAAGGAATTACTCAAAATACATATCATGTCTTAATACCAAGTGAAAGTTTATAAAATACAAATTATTAAGTAAATATATCTTCAATATCAGATCTCTTTAAATTAGAAGTATTGTTTTCTGGAATACTGACACTTTTGAAACTAAATCTGGTACTTCAAATATGACTTCGGTTCAAAGAAGAGGCGATACATGAAAACTGTGGGAACATCTCTTTATTTTTCATCCACGTTCTTACAACATTCTTTAATACAAAAGATCAGGATTGTCCAATTTGTAAAATAATTTTATAATTAGTTATTATCTAGAAAAATATTTAATTAAATACTTTTCGGGAGTCATATGAAATCCGTATATCCCTCTTTTACTCTTGAAAAGAATCCCTCAATTTGAAAGAAACGTTGTGTTCTTAAGTATTAGAAAATAATACACACAACGCTCACAAAATTTAAATATTGTAATAAAAGTATTTTCAAAACTGTAATTGAATATTCATCATATTCTAAAATGTAGAATTACACTCTTCCTCTAAATAAATATTTGCAGGTACAGTGAACAATCTAAAATACAATTCACCCAAATACAAATATTAAGGTCGGTGGGAGAGAAAATAGTAAATAGAGGCGTTACAAAAATGATTGAATCGCAGAATGCAATATTCACGTTTCTCGGTTATACTCGCGCGGTGATTATATATAACGAAACTCAAATAAAAGTAAGAATATGTTAAGTGATTGTACAAGTATTGGAAAAGTGAGTGCCGTATTTTATATCAGGTAATTCCTCAAAACGACATGAAGAGGAGAAGGAACAGAAATATTTGTACTCAAAAGTTCAAGGTTTATACGTTCCAAATATTCGACTTTTCTCTGAAATGTATATAGAAGCCAACATTTCTGAGAAACATTCAGGTTCAGTCGATACAATTCTCCATTCGCCAAACCCACATATGTCCTGTCTCAAGTCTCACGCTGTCCATCACTCACGTCCACTTTCACCCGCCCACTCGTCCTCTCCCATCCTCCGCTATCCACTCTCCTCTCCACCTCTCTTCTGTTGTCCAGGAGACCTCGACTGGACAATACACTTCGCCTTCACGACTGGAAACGGGACGGAGCAGCGCGCGCGCACCGTGGCGGCCAGCACCTCATTCATTACCTGGCGAGGCAGACTTGTTTACAGTGCTCTGCCACGGGCCTGTCACTGCACTCGGAATATATGAGCTGAAGCATCCACAACACCTCACGGGACAGAATACATTCGACCTTGTAATCTCTCCCAAGTTTCAATAGTATCCCCTCTAGGTGGCCTCGCTTGAGGGACCTCTCCCCCACCCCAGATGTAAGGCGGTTTCTCGTGCCCAGTTCACTGGCGACTGTCCGATGCCGGTGGCGTCCCACATGTGTCTCCCATCGGTTCTTTTTGATAGAATTACCGCGACCGTGTAAACACCCCGCAAAGAATAGGACGAGAACGGTAATTTCAAAGAGAACAATATATCGAGCTTCGTGAGAGAAGTTTGTAGGGCACAGCACAGAACCAACGAGAACGCCACTCCCGCCGCCACACGGATCTCGGGTTTGTTGTTCGTGCGCACGCACAATGGTCACAAACGCGTTTTAAACGTGCAGCGCTCACAACTCGTCGAGAGGGTAAAGAAAGCTATAATTACTGCTAATGGCGCGGACTCTCGTTTTCTCTTCTATTATTTAATTTTTTTCCTTGTTTGTTCGTCTGGCTCCTGCGCCCCTCCGCGGTCGAGATTGGAGGGAAGCGTAATTAGTCCGGAGGTCGAATGTGTGCTAGCGGTAGCTGACTCGGAGGAAGAAGGGATTTCACGTGAAAATGTAAATACGTATAGGCGGGGGCGTTGGTTGGAAAGGCGACGACAACAATTCCGATCCTCGTTCTCCTCCCTAACCCTTGGCATGACTACTGACCAGCTGCTAAGCGAGCAGATCCAGATGGGAGATTGTTCTCTCTTTACGAGCTCCCGAGCCGCGGACTCCGGGTGATAACACGTGACAAGGGACGAAGAAGCTTATCGCGTCGCGACGTAGGAAAGGCAATAACTAACCACGACACATTCCATTTTTCAGTGGATAAAAGGAAAGGGTGCCGCACCCTAGGGAAAATGAAAGAGTTTGTTTACCGACAGGAACGGCGATTAAGGTGTACAAGTGCGGTGGGAAAGTTTCCTAAACACAATATTTGGAACGATGGAATGTGCGTACATTTGCGAAGAAATTAACATAAAGAATCCTCATGAAAATGCATAAGACGTCGGGATACTCACAAGTTGGTGGGAAGTGTGCAAGGGGTGGTTCATCAAGATAGGGAGGAAGTATCATTAGGGTTCCACGATGAGGGAATGAGGATTTTATTTTTAGTGTCTGTTTTATAAGTTCTTAACAACTAATTTCTTGGAATGTCACATTTCATTAAATAGATATTTTTCATTTATTTCTACGAATGTACGTGATTTGTGCATGGTTATATAACACACCTTCCCTCATCATTCGTGAAGACGTAAATAACTATTCACGGAAACTTTTAAAATCGTAAACTTTTAAAGTATTTTAAGACTTTTAAAATAATACTTTTGAATTTAAAAAATACAAATAAATTTTCATTACAAACAAAAAAAAACAATTTTTATTAATGAAATATGTCATTGAGAGTTACTTATTTTAATTTAGATTTTTTTTTCATGTAGGAAGCCTTGGTAACTGTTACACGTTTGAAACAACTCATTGGTACAATTGCTCCACAAATACAAAAAGTGAATATATTACATACATTTTTCATCCAACAGAATAAGTGTTTGTTTAATTTATGTAACTTCATAGAAAAAGACAAAATTCGGCTGCTCTGTCTAAAGAAACAAATGTNATATATATATATACACACACACACACACTCGTATACAGACACATCTTATTGTTTAGCTGTTTTTAAAGTATCTGGCTGATACAAATTAAGTATTCAATTATTGAAAGTAACAATAGAAAGCATAATGGAATGGAATGGAATGAATGAATTTCTCATGTGTTCTATATTTCATAAAAATGAAAATAAATGCATGTAAATTATCAAATAGATTCACAGTCCTTGAAACTTCAATATAAACTAAAAAAATAATATTCATATTTCATATCGTATATGTAAATCACATGATTAAAGTAAAAAAGAAAAAGTAAGAATGTGCGTGTAAATTGATTTGTGTTTCAGAACCAAGTACTTTCAGGAATGAATACACGAGTATTTACTTTCCGTACATAAATTGTGCGTCAATTTTTGTTTGCTTCAGTTTGTTGTCCCAGGGCCAGCTTTTATGGAGTCGTTCTCACAGTCCAAGTACACAATCGGTGCAGGAAATCAAGTCCCACTTCACGTGCATCACATCCTGTTTTCGCGGTAAAAAATCGTTAATGTCACAATCACATTTTGATTAGCGTATTTGAACACATTTGTTGTCTTCATTTTACGACGCTTTGTTTTCTGTCCCGATGCAGAATAGATAAATCATTCTCTATCGTAAGAACAGAGGCTCTGCCCCGTACGGATGTCTTGAAGGAATAATTAATGGCTCTTTCTCAGATTTTATGGGCATTGAATACGAATCATGCCATCTATTTCGTTTAACTACTATCCTATTTAGTCTGTAGGAAGATTTGAGTTGATGGGCCAATTATAAACTTGAAAACGAGCTTCACTTTTCTCCTGGAGGTTATTAATTTGTGCCTGATTGTTAAGTTGCGAAATTTTAATTGTTACTTCCTTTTCCCTGATGATCTGTTTCGTTGCGTTGCAATCCTGTCTGATGCCTGTGTTTATTCATTACACACACAAGATCATCTCAATATAACTTTTTTCATGGAAAATATGAACATTTTAGTCGCAATTACATTGCAAGGAAGGACATGAGTATACATTCTTACGCCTAAAACTGTATGTTACATATGGAAGACGAACTCATTAAAATAAAAATGCTGATTGAAAATACGCCTATTCTGGTTGTTAGTTCACGCATTACTCACAAATTTACAAAATATTTCACTATAGGTATGTGATGTGTTTCGATAAAAATGGGATGTGTATCCGATAGTGAAAGAGTCCATCAGTGACACAAATAAAATCACATTCAATAGCATATTATTCTGTAAAAAAAAATTTTGTTCGCATAACAAACATTCTTGCTCAGTGGGAATTACGTAGCTTTATTGGTGACTTTTGGGAAAATAATAATTTAAATAATAATACTAATAATGGAGAATTTTGTAATTAGAAAATGGAATCTAATTCTTAATAAATAAATGATACCTCACACTGCTTTTTCTGATAGCTGAAAAATTTCTAAATTGAATTCTATCATTCGCATTTAAACCATTTCCATCCTTCATATTTATTCTCCTGTGCAACATTGAGTATTTTGTCGAATAAATTTTATAAAAAGCTTTATACCTATTTATAAAAGTATAGTGGAGTTGGTTATTTTATTATTAATAAATACATAGTGAGTGTTAAGTACACAATGAATAAAAGTAAAAATATAAATTCAGAGTTAGTCATTGAATGCTCATCTCTAACAACTTATAGGTCACATTTCCTTGAAAATTATCTTTTTAGCACTGGCAAAGGTAACGCTGGGTTAACATCCGAGAAACACAAGACGCGCTTCAGCTATAGTGTTTGAGACGTTCACTTGGGGCGCTGTACGCGAAGCACGTGACCTCCGTGTCGCCATTCTTGGAGGATTTCCCGGATACATCGCTAGACTCACGTGACCTCCGTCTTACGAGTCCCTTCGCTCTGTTTCCTAATGCGCGTTCAAGAAACACAACCCTCTTCTGGCCATTCTCTAATGGAAGGTCTAACTTCAAGGAAATGGAGAATTATACGTCCCGAGTCGCACTGACTTCGTCGCACGATGCAAAAGTGAACTTTTACTTCTTCAAATTTTCTTCTTCGTTTTACTCTTGGACAAGAGTTTGAAATTAAGGGAAAGTAAGCTCTCTCATGCGCATTTAGGGTACAGTAATCGTGTGTAGATTCAAAGTTGCTTATATCTGTTTACGTAGGTCGAGTTAATGGCGGAGCAACGACGAATTTACATCTTGAATTCAGCTAATTGGCTTTATCCAGTTTGCAACCCATTAAGCCCTGCAATGAATATGTAAGGAACAAGTGCATCAAGAGGGATCCACGAAAGCAACATGAGACCTAGGGTTACCATATGTATTAAGGGGAGTATGCAAACAGCGAAAGCTCCAGAAGCTGGACCTGGTGACCCCGTAACCAAGAAGGGCGATGAATATGTAAAACAGAAAACGCATTCGTAATGACGTTGATGGAGCTCTTAGAGTTAAAGGAAGGCAGTACCACCGTAATCATTTAATTTGCTCTCTTCACAAAACGAGATTTCAAAAGTTAAAAGACTTAAAATGCTCCAAAATTGAGAGGAAATGTTTACTAATACTACGTTCTGGGAATCTTACGAAACTTGCATTCTGCTTACAAGACATTGAATTTGAAAGTTCTTAAGTTTCAGGGTAAATAGTTCAAAACGTATGAAACGTGTCATTTGGTCATTAAAAAATCATAACCTAGAAATAAATCTCTGTGCTAACGTAATTTGTCATAGTCGTGTAAACTAGAGAAAGATTTTAAGTAGTTATTAGAATAAATTGTTGTATAATCAAAAATAACTGTTTTAAATATTATTTTTTGTGTTCTTTTGTGTATTTTCACGGTATTACCTCATTTGTATTTCTTAATTTATATTTGACATGTACTTAAATGTTATAATGTACGTATCGTTCGTAATACTAAGCAATATTATATACTAAGATCATTTATAATTTCATTATGTAATAGGTTTTGGTGAAATTACGAAAAAGGAGACCTCATCGCCATTCACAAAATATATTCAATTCAAATTTGAAAATACTCGTATTTTTCACTTTCTTAACAACAAATTTCATAAAACTAATCAAATTGTTCTCTTATACCCCACATTACCATATAAGGATATAACATATAATATGAAACACATATATTACACATACACAGTTATATAATATATAATATTTTCGAGAAAAATTGATGAAGAATTTTAAAATAATTATTCTTTTTAATGTAAACTAAAATTGGAAAGATGGGACATGTATTATTGTAATTGGGTTTTGAACTTCCTGAATGCAATACTCATCCGTGGCAGCGGTGCCAGCGATATCATAAAATAACATTTTATGTAAATAATAATTCGTACACTTTTAATTGATTTAAAACAATAGAAAAAATATTTCTTCATTTTTTCTCGAGATTTGACCCAAATTAGTATATTTATTAAGAGAAACTTAAGTGTATAGAGAAGAATAGAAAGTACTTTTTCCTTAAATCATGTTTTAATTGGTAAAATTTATTTTCAATTACTATCATCTTAATTTTGTAATATTTTAAACGACATTCCAAGTAGATAACGTTTTTATTTCAACTCCACGACTACTCATGTACACAGATACTTAAAACCTTTTGTTTCAATCAGATAATGGATTATTCATAACAAAAATGGTAAAAATAAAGCTTTAATGAATAAACAAGAACAAAAATTGTGAAACTACTAAATACGACCTGAAACTTTCAGAAAAAGGAACGAACATCCCCTTCTGTTGCCCTTGAAGAAAACTAACAAGGGAACTTTCAACAAGCGCAAGTCTAAAATGGTCCTGATTTTTTAAATATTGAAACATACTAAGAGTATCCTGTCAAAATATTAGCGACAATAGCACAATGGAAGATTTGAAGAAAAAAAAAAATACTTAAACCGATTCTCCGAAGAGCAATTTTTGCGAGTCTTGTACAACCCTAACTACAATGCGGACGAGCATAGACAGCACGGGACCGTGTTTTGATTCGTCCGACTTCTAGGTATCTTCACCATTCAGGACTGCGACATCTATAATGTAGAAAGATGTGAATTAATTTTGAGACTACACAAGAAGGGGTCGTCAGACGGCTATATAACGACTCGGACATGATATCTACAAGAACAAGATACAATGCATTCCACGAAGTCTCCTGCAGAATGTGCATGGTACGAGATGCGATTAAAACGATCTAACACGACGTAACAAACAGAGGACGTAGAAATATGTATTGTGCTATGGTAGGAAAGCAGATGAGTAAAAAAAAAAAAAAAAATTCCGTATAATGACTCTGTTAAGAATACGTGAAAACGTAAGTTAAGGTTCACTGAAATTATGAATTCAATTGTATTAAGATTGTTGTTGCATAAATTACTTTCTACCTTACTTTATCGGAATAAAAATAAGAGATATCCTAGTTCGCATTTGTATACAATGCTGCCTTCATTTAAAGAGAGTTTTACAAAATTAAGCTTATTTTATTCTGCGCTGACCGTTAAGACGCACAATGAAGCGGAAATGTTGTAGACTAGTAGCAGCTGACCCGAGCGCGTATATCCAGCGTCCCGACTGCAGTCTCGCAGAGAGAGTGCGGTGGCAGAGTTCGGTGGCAAGACACCGCTCGACGCTCATCTGTCGACAGGGGACTCATTTGGCCCACGGACTAATGAATGGAGATCGGTGTGAAGGAACGGAAAGGGCGGGTACTAGACAAACGACGCAGAACACTCCAAGACACGTTGCTTCAAATCCTGTCTGTTGGGAGAAATGCGACCGGAGTTTAGCAGATGTGGAATATTACAAAGAGAATAGTCCCTGAAAGAATTTTAGAATATTAACACGTTGAATATACGTATCCTGGCTCGGGTTTTTCTCCGGTTTTTCTTCGGGTAGAGGTGGATTTTTAATACAGACTCTCTTAACTCTAGTCTATCTATTGATTCTCAGATATAATAAATCTCAAATTTAGTGTTTTACTACGATTTACAAACAATATTTTCCGAATAATCTGTAGTTTGATAATAATGCGTACTTCTGAAATAACATTTTTGTGTTTCATTAAATACAAATTTGTTGGTATTCTATTAAACCGAACTATTTTTATTCTTATCTTAGGAGTGTGCATAAATTTTAAAACCACCTCTGCCTTGAGCCCTTAATCGGAACTGATGGGATGATCCCTCGCTTTCTTTCGGAGAGTAAATTATATTATAATATTCTATTAATATTATAACATTTTCATTCTTACCTTAATAATGGATAGTTGGCAGCATATTGATCGACATATGATCCATAAGTTGAAAATATTGAGGTATAGTATCACCAATCTGTATTATGATTATAAATTAAATTGCCAAAATATTCTTCTGAATAAACTGCCTAGAAATTCTGGCGTCAGTGAAAAAGTTTTTGCTTTAATTTATAATAATAATAATAATAATAATAAAGATTTGCAATACTATACCACAATATTTTCAATTTATTATAATCTTAGGAATGTGCAGTAATGTTAAATACTCTTCTACCTTAGTGTCCTTGATCGAAATTGATGTGATGATCCCTCGCTTGCTTCCGGAGAGCAAATTAGTTTATTGTCCTCCACGTGGCCATACATTGCTTTTTAACCAAAGTATTTATTTGTTACAGTATTGCAGAACACTATACGAGACAGAAATAAGTATATGAACACATTAAGGATGTTTACGAAGAGTTTTCAACTTATAAAGAACAAAATTGAAAGAACAAAAATAAAATGATAGCAAAATAGCAGATCAGGCCATCGTATTGCGAAAACGCTAACAAGGAGACCGAAAGGTAAAAGGAAATGCAAAGAAATGTAACAAAAGGCTCTTTGAAACATCAGTAACCTTACATGGTTTCTGTCATAGTGGTGACTTGTAGCTCAAGCGCTGAGTGACAAGGGAGAGAGACTTGGTCACGTGTCCGAGAAGACCCTCCTCCCAAGAGGGTGACGACTTCTACCAACGAACTGGAACCCACGTGATGAATCTCAGGGAGCCATTTTCACAGTTTACACCTCATAACAGCAACTCCAGACTTTACGCTTGCATGCAAAATATAAACACCACCTTCCCTTGAACTTCTCTGCAGAGTAGGAAGATTCTAGTTGGAAGCAAATGACAGACGTTTGGGGTGTTCAGTCTGACGCTGGGTAGAAATTGTCAAACAAAATATAAGCTCGCATATAAACTGAGTATAAAATTAAATTAACAGTTAAAGGTTAACTATTATCTCTGAAGAAAGAGTTGTGATTTTTAGGGATAACTACTGTTGAGAGAATATAATAAACCCGAAAGTATTGAAAGAGCAGGATATCTCTTGTGAATCTGAGTCGCAATGATAAAAGTGCTAAAATAAACAGCTTGTTTTTTCTCAATCCAACATTACGGAAACTAAATCATTACTATGGCAGAAAAATAATTCGATATTTATTTTTGACATTATATTTTTACATTATAACAGATGGACAAAGAGAAGGATGACACGATCCACGATCGTATCAAACAGTGATATGTAAATTCAATCAATAACACAACTAATTTAACTAAAAAACGAATATTGGGAAACTAAAAGGTAACTTAAGGGTATAATTAAATAACATAAGACTAATATTTATAACAATAATATTTCTGTTCACTCACATCATCGTTTAGGCAATTGTCATGAGTTTGATTGAAAAAAAAACTTCGTATTAAAAAAAATATTACAAACGTGACAATTATACGATGATTTACGTAAAAAGTACAAAAAATAGTGTTAATATGTCAAAATGATATGTCAAAGTTAATTAATATTTACATTATATTTTGATCATATTTTATTTGTATTTGATTGTTTCACAGGTTTATGTTCAATGACTCCCAATAAGTTGTTTGCTCCTTGATTCGATAATCTTGAATGTTCCAGTGCTATCTTTTACTGTGATTCTTTTAGTTTGCCTCATGCTTTCGCTCATGATGTTTTAATTCACATGATTATGGTTCCAATATGAATCGAAACTTCGTGATTTTAATACGTTTAAAGTCTTCTATATGTTTTTGAGTATTTTATATTGTGATTAGTGGAATTTTGATGTATTTCCGTTAAGTATACTGATTGGAGTGATAAATTGTCTGCTTTAATAGGTCGGTATTTATCAATTTCATTGTATTACTATGGAGGAGAGGATGAATTATGTTTCACTAGTCGTTCCAATGGTGGTTCAAGTAGTTAATAAAACTAAGTAGATTATTCATACCATCGATTGTAACGAGACTTGTACTGAAGAAAATCTGGAACGGAATAAATTTTAGTATACCGTTTCTTTTTTACTTCTAAGAAACTAATTATACTATGATGAAATTGATTAATTATGAACGACAATGGGCCAGAGATTCGAACTGGGGAATCTCAGCTTACCGCGCTGACGCGCAACCAACGGCGCCATCCCGTCCCCCTCGAGGCACAGTTTACCGTTGACATTGAACTCCCGAGACCTACACACTTCCGAGGTGATGTCATAGACATCATTACCCTCAAATGAGGTGACTCCCTTAGGGAGTACTTGATTGTAGGTCGATATCGTCGAAATCTGGAGTTCACAAACATACAGACATCTCTTAAATTGCGGTGAACCACACCGCCAGGTAACATATTGATTATATTATTTTGAATGAAAATAGGAGACGGGACCGAGATTCGAAGTGCGTATTCGCTGGAGGTGAACCAATTCTTCATTGTGACGAGCTTTTTTAAATCTATTCATAAACGGCATCAAAGAGAAGCGCCGCTCACTCACACCCCCTGTTAACTTTCCGTCTTGCCTCTGCTACCAGAGCGGAGGCGTGAACCGCCTCTGTGGATGTCTCCAGTTGCCGCTGGGCATGTCGCACCACGAGTCGCACGTGTAAATTCTCAGCGAGAGGCAGAGGGTCCTCAAAAGAGCCGCTTGTTTACCAGCTTCCGATGTGCTAATTGTTCACTTTGACACTGCTGAAACTGACACGCAGGCTGCTGCCTTGCTCCTTTGGGACTAGGCAGGAGAATTATAGATGAGTAAATCTATCTTCCAGTTTTGTTTGTACTTTGTGGAATTATTGTACATCTAAAATAATCGAATGTCGAATTACACCTTGGGACCGCGATGTGATAGTCGAGTGAACCGATTGCCAGAGATGTGATAGTGAAGGCTGAATAACAAATCACCTCAGAATTTATGTAAATCTATTACAATGTATTCATATTACTGATGAACCTTCAAAATTTTTGTCAATGGACATAAAAATATCCGGAACATCGTCAAGTCAGACCTGGAACTGCCCATTTCTCAAGAATACAATAATAATAATAATAATAATAATAATAATAATAATCATATAAGAGAGGTCAAGAAGTGAAATCTTAAATCGTCAAGTGTCACTTGCTGCAGCATTGAAATGACGACTTAGAGGACCAACAAGGAAAAGTGGAAAATAATAACTAACACAAATAGAGAGATAGAGCGTTTATGAACGGTAAAACTTTAATTCTCATTTTAGATGCATTTCTCTCCAAAGCCATTGGAGAGCTAAAATTTAAAGATTATATTACTTTGGATTTACCTTGGAGTGCTGCACATGCTGTAGAGAAGATCGGTTGTACTCAGAGTATTTAAGTTGGTCAGAATATATTATTTTCGGTGTATGATTTTCCTGGAGACAGATTTTGCATCAATTTAGCTTAAAGACTGGAAAGCTTCCATGGTCAATATGGTCGGTGAATAATACCTCATCAAATATGACCCAAAGGGTGCATTCACGTACGACTCACAACGGAATCTCAGTTTAATATTGACAGTAATCATGGTCCCTAATATTTGTGAGCTTGGAGAGGTGCCACAATACTTATTAAATATTGTTCGCTCTTTCTTTGAAGACACAGCAGTGTTTCTCGAAATAGGAGAGGAAGAACTTTTCTGGAATGTATTAATAGATAATATGCTACATGAAATTATTTTACAGGGGATAGAGATGACAGAGTACGCCGATAATATTTGTGTGGTATTGTACGGAATAGTAGACGTGAAATTAATTCAAGGGGCAATGATGTGCTACAACAAAGTGTAGAAGAATGTAGAAAGTTAAGATTGGAAATATCTGCAGGAAAGACAACAGCGCTATGGTTTGGTACGAAAAGTAAAAGGAGACACAATCCTTCATTACAATTGTCAATAAAAATACAACGAAGCGCACAGTATTCGGGGTTAATCATAGATGACGGACTACACTATAATGAACATATTGCGCAAGTAACAGATAAAGCTTTAAAAATGTATTACTGCCTACCCAGAATTGGACTAACAAAGCACAATATTGGACAAAAAGAATTGTTGACACTATACAAAGAGCGATACGACCTATCGTGGGTTATGAAGCAAGTGTGTAGGGCCACAAGGTAACAAAAGCGCATGTGGAGAGGAAAAACTTAAATTAAGTGGATGTTACTCAACACTTTAAACAGAGGTATTACAGGTACTTATGGGAATAATGCCACTCGACCTATAAGTGACAAAGTTAAAATTTCAGACGAAATTATGAATTGAAGGCTATCCATACCAATATATTAATGCGTAACGCAAATACGTGTATGTCTGTTTGTTACTTAAACACGACTAAACCACGGAACCGATCGTGATTACATTCGGCAAGGATATAGTTAAGATGTTCAGGATGAGCATAGGCTAACTTCTATTTTTAAAATGCGTAAAAGGAAGGATAGAAAATGATTTTGACCTAGGTGACAACTATGAAAGACAATATTGTGTGCATCTAAGAGTTCTACAAAAAAGTTCGCGACAGTATATATCTACCTACAAAGGTTTACCTACTTTATCGAAAAAACGTTATTAAAAATAAGTGTTAAGATATTTCAATTTAAGAGAATAATTTAAGAAGAAAATTAATCATCACCAAGTTGAATAGATTTTTGTTGTTTTTGCATTAAACAAACATTAAATACATCTTTTAATCGTAAAAGTTGGACGAATAGTTTAGATTTTAAAAGCGTTTTAACGAAATAGTACTATCGCGCTGTGGTTGTTGCATCTTGCCTCGGAATCGGAAATTCGAACTGCGCGGTTCCCGGCGAGTGGTGTCGTTGGTCNAAAACGAATATATATATATATATATATATATATATATATATATATATATATATATATATATATATATACGACTACGAGTTTCGTTGCACAAAGTGTACCTGAGAACAATGTTCACATACACACGGTCCAAAAGTCCTGGAGTGTCGTTGCAGCCATTACACTGGCAAGAAGATCGTCCTGTGACTCCACAGGGGTTTCGTATAAACAATACTTTTAATGTAGCCTCACTGGAAAAAGTCCAGAGGTGTTAAATCGGGCGATCGCGGTGGCCAACGAATCGGTCCACCGCGACCTATCCATCTATGTATGTGAACGGACAGAGCATACCCAGTCACTCAAGGAGAAGAGGAACAAATTTTACGATGAGACTGACCCGCTTATTAGACACTTCGCCATTGGATTTATGGGCATCACCCTCGGATCTATGATTTTTTAACTTAAATAAATACAGGATATAATGCAGTATTTTATCGATTTCAGATTAACTCCAACATGAATTTCTCTATTTGAGGTGGATGGGGGGGGGTGAGTAGACCTAAGTCTCATTTTCTTCTCTCACGTGAGTTTATGAACGATGACATACCTTTTTCTCTTGTCATCATTCTGCCTAAACCATGACAATTTTAAGAAAAATGTAGTTTTAGCTTATAAACATATTTGAAGTGAATGAGGGCGCCGTAAACATTCCTCACAACAAGAAACAAATGAAATCAAAATGTGAAAAAAAAAATAATACGAGATAATGAAATAGGATTTTGGAGTTTTATTTTTATCTGTGCATTCGTTCATAAATTATCGAGAGGACAAATAATGTCATCGTTCATACACACCCACACGTAACGGTATATGTATTAGCAAACTTTGAAGACAAGGATTTTGTGCATCAAACAGGGAAAAAATTTAGATGCTTCCCCTTCAGATTATATGCATTTTACTAAGTAACAACATTAGTGGAAGTAATATTTTACTGAAGGTTGGTGGGATAGTGCAATATGAGCAATATACTTAGATGATGGTGTGTGTTGCTACGATGTGTTATGTTGTGGATGATGATGAATTTTAGCATTTGCANAGCATTTGCAGAGAAGCAGATAATATCAATATTTATATTTATATATATATATATATATATATGTCTAATAATTTTTTTAAATGTATTTATTATTTGTTTATATTTGTATTTAGCTTGTTTTTTCTCAATATAATTCTTTCAACTTGTGTATAAATTTAATGATAAAATCTTGTATAATTAAAGTCCTGAGGAAGACTTAATAAATTTCGTTACGTTGGCAATGGAACGGATGTTTTGTAATGATCAAAACTCCATCATAATAAAAATAACAGTTCACTAGGAAACTCCACAAATTCAAAACAATTCTTCGAACATCTCGTCCAAACCGATGCTAGACAACGCCCGTCACATTTGATCGTCACAAATATGTCGGCGGTAGAAGTACAAACGTTTCTGAAATAAACCAGTGATGTTTTGGAGACGTTTGTGGATAAATTTGTACGATTTGACGTGAGAAATTAGGCCAGGTGGCTCTTAGAAATCTCCCTCAGAACCTTACCGGATGTTTATGAGAAATATTTCCATTCCGCGGATATTTGGAGGGATCTATAAAGAATAGAGGTGTCTACCTAACGCAAGCGAAAGCTGAAAAATAGTTTTGTTTGTACTGGAAGATACTGGACGATTAGTACCGTTGTACTTTATTTCTAAAGAGTGTAAAATCGTAAATATCCATTTTTCAACCGTCACAATTAACCAACTACCAAATGTTAGGTATCGTTACAAAGATTTTTCTTGATGCTGTCGGAATCTCAATCTTAATATTTTTACCCTTTTACGGAAATGCAATGAGAGGAAAGTGTAATTTTCAAGTATGAAATATGGAACTTCCAACCATTGCTTCTACAATACAGCAGGGAAATATTCAAGACCAAAGTTGCGGGTATTTAACCATAACCAGTTTTGCACTGAAAGTCTGAAAGCAGTGCCATTACTAGCAATTTGATACATTTCCCTTATTCAATTGCTAGTGCGATTTATTTTCACAGGTTTATCTAATAACCAGTCTTTTTCCCCTTAGCGCTGCTGAGCGGAAGGGCTCAGGTTCGTTCCCCTGCTACAGTGACTTGTGCGAGGTTTCCCTGATCTTCTCCATATCAAGTAAGGTCGGATCCTTGCATTCTCCGCAACCCAACATCTCTCCTTCCCAATTCCCCCGCCCAATGTAAGAGCAGGTTCGATGACCGGAATCTCCCCTCGTAACGGAATAATTAAAAGAGGAAGAACATGATACGAAAGATGGGCTAAATCGAAACTCGGATGAGGTGATATCTTTTACCCTCAATTTGCCAGTGCTACCATAGATTTGGAGAGTTGTAGGTTCGTGGTTGTGGAAAGGAATGAGCGAGGGCACAGCGGAAACATCGCACCTGTGGTCGTAGCTCACAGTCGCTGTGGCTGCTGCGGTCGCTGGGGCGACGCACGTCTGCGAGGGGAGGAATATTCATTCTGCCAGGGACATATGACACAGGGATACTCAGTTGCGTAGGGGATGGAAGAGGAACACGGATTCAGCAGTCGTAAGGTTCCATCGAGAAAAAAAATTAAGTGTCATTGCAGGAGTCTCACTATCAGAGTTCGGATCGACATTCACTATACACTTGGATAATATGCACCAAAAAGTTCGAAATATACAGTTAAAATGTGCTCTAAAGTCCAAAATACACACTGAAAATCCAATGAAATGCACTAAAAAATTCGATACATGCTCTAAAACGTTACATATGTATCTACTTATACTGAATGAATTTCTTTCTTAAACCATTTTTTAAAGAATAAATTTAAAAAATTACAGGTTTATATTTCAATAAAATACTAACAAATTAATTCCCTTTACCTTTTTCTGGGATTAATGGAGTTTACTTCCGAGTAATCGTGTTTCGACGAATTTTTAAAATTTGCTTCAACAATCAATAGCAGATAGTGTCTGATTACAACAATTGTCCTTGCATTCTCCTTGCATTGCGGACAGTTGTCCCTATTGTACAAGTAGTTGTTCTACGAGTAGCACTAACGTAAACAATGACTTGCTTTAGTGACTGTCATAATTGAGCAATATTCTGATAATAATAAAATAAAAACTTCAATTTAAGGAATTATTCACATAACCAAGAGCAAAAAAATAACAACTACTCATACATTATAAAATAGTGAAATAAGTTTAGTACTTCAAATAGATTTAATATACAAGATNAATGCTAGAAATCAATTCCTCAAAGCTATCGAAAGTCAGGAAAATATATTCAAAACAACAAAATCCAAGTCATGTCATTATTGAACCATCGGTTACTTAGTTTACGTACATGGACTTCTGGTCTAGTAACAGTCATATAAATAAACTATGACGTGGGACCAGCGTGGGACTATACGAAGACTGACTAACATGAGAATAGCTGCTTTTAATGTTGCAAGATAAAATAATACTTTATAATGAGAAACGTTTTTTTTTCTCAGGTACAAAACCAATTATGATTTAAATTCTGTGGACTTAATTGACGTTTATCGCACGAGAGGAGAGTCATCTAGGAACCAGGTTACAAACTAACTAAAGTATTCATCGAGCTGTGAGTAATCTTGGAGCTGTGAGTGGTGTCACCTGGGGTGAAGGGTAGAAACATGCCACAGTGTGTTTTGAATTCCTTTTTGCAAAGTTCGGTCAGTGTATATTTTTTGCTACGAGACAATTCTTATAACATTAGCATCTCGTTTTTCATGTGCTTATAACCATTTATGACAATGCTATCTAACTTATCTTGGTCCGCGGGTCATTTTCTGTACACTTCCGATCGATTCGGTCAGCAGGGAACGGGGTTCGGCATAATAAAAATAATAGTTCATATTTATTAATTTATTTGTCGCGCGATATTTTGATTCTCATCAACAAACTTATGTTAATTCAACCTGGGAAAATTATTAATATATTTCTTTATTTAAAAAAAGTATTTTTAATGTTTAGAATTGTAAAATATTTTCAAATCGGATGTTTGACAGGGTAATTCCGAACACATTGTTTTATTTTCTCTAGCCAAACATGCCACGTCAAATATTAATTCTGACAGATTTATAACACAAAGTTGTGCCCCCCCCCCACCACGTCTGATAAAAAATTTTGATGTACTATGTACAATAGTACTATGTACAGCGCTGATCTATGACATAATCGGAGGTTTTCATAGATTTCGTATTTTTTACACAAAATATCAATTTTACTACATTTAAACTCATTTTTTAAACTGTATGTGAATCATTCGAATAGGCTAACCAGGAACATAGGAAAAAAAGTTTTAAAAGAGGACAAAAAAGAAAAGGAACACAAAATAAAAATAAATAATAATAATGATCGAAATTAATTACAAGTCATGAAGAGTACATATCACACTATTATAAATCTTCTTCTTGGTCTAAATATATTATTTTCGTTAGAAATAATTGTTTTACAAATCTTTCCCTACAAACCCAAGTTTGGTAATCGAAAAACTGATAATGTGCCCTTGATTGCTTTCTAGTAATGAAAAATGACGTACCAAATCACTCGTAATACAAATTGTTTCCTTTGAACTCTTGAATTGAATCTTAAACGGTGTATTGCTATCAAGAGCGTTTGAATACTACGAAATCCCATCTGTTGAGCAATGGTTGCATTACCACGTTAATTAGATGCGCTCTGAATTTCCTGCCATGCGTCACAGGGATGTCATACATAGAAACGAACGGGTCGCTGGAAAGCAAAATTTACCTTTCAAATCTGTGTAGATGATGTGACTCGAATCTCGTGATGAAAGTCTACTGATAACAATGCAGATGCAAATATGGAAAGTTGCGTTATTGATACTCAGATCGTATTAGAATTAATACCGTAATTCGTTTTAAGAATAATGAAAACTTATTTACATTTTCCTCCTAAGTCTTGATATTTATAGGGGAAAAATAAATATAAAAAGAATATTTACCGTGACTTATGTTTCCTTACTTTTTCAAAATTTCTCAAAACTCTTTAAAAATAAATTTAGAATTTAAGAAAATTTTGTTTTGAGAGTAAATCAAAATTAAGAATGGAAAAATTTACTTTTTCATTCTATTGGATTTCCGGGTAAAAAAAGTTAAATATTCCATTGACACAATTTTTCCGGAAAATGGAAAATGTTTTAATTTGTGACATAAAAGTTCCTCAGCTTGGAATAGAATAGTTACCTTCGTCATTTAATGATTTTATATATTTATGAATTGATTATATGACTGTCTTCACGAACGGCAAAGAATAACTACGGAAGGGAGGAAATATTTTATAATTTGGGAAGGGTTTGGGGAGAACGAGGCGAGGAAGTAAAATGAACGATTCAAATTGAGATTTGTGACGTAAAAATAGGAAAGAAAATAGAACGTGCGATTGAACAAATAGACGCGGAATACCAAACTAGAAAAAAGCAACATGGCACACTCCTGTTTTACAATCTTCACACCTTTATCTGAATTTCACTTAATGCCCTGTTTCCTTCATCTCTTCTAATGCTCCTCTCTTTGGATTCGTTGATCGTTTTTGAAATTAATACTATATCGAAACCAATTTTCAATTCAAATTTAATGAAGACAATACTCGATAAAAATATACTTCATAGAGACCGAAATTGACAACGAGTAATTACTGACGCTTTAAATTATCTACAAAAAACACTTATCGAATAACATCACGTCGTTTAATTTGTTTTCCAATTAACGAAATTATATATGATAATAAATTTATTGCCAAAAAAGCAGTACAAACTGCGTATGACCACGTGGAGGACAATAAACTAATTTACTCTCCGGAAGCAAGCAAGGGACCATCCCATCAATTCCGATCCAGGGCCCTAAGGCGGATTAAATAACTACATCAAGGCACTTCCGATCAAGGACCCGGAACTTAAATAACTACATACAGGCATATTTTTATCTAAATACAACTTTTTACCCTAGATAGAAGATACCTCGTAACGAGAATTGTAACTGTCATTTTTTACAGTTACTATATCTGTATTCTATAATGTTTGCTAATTGCAATCTACATAGTTCTACTTTATTATATTTTAATTGCATTATAGATTAACATTCTGGCCCAGGTTTTTCTTCGGTTTTCCTTCGGGTAAAGGCGGATTTTATGTACAGGGCGCTCTAGGATGTTGCATAAGGGCGACGGTATATTGTAATAATTAATCGCTCGATTTAGAGTTATTTTAACTGTTATGATTTAACAGCAATAAATACCAAATAATCTAGAGTTCAATAATATTACGTCTTGTAAACTATCTTTTTGTGTTTTATTAAATACGAATTTGTTGGTATTCTGCTAACATTATAATATGTAGCTAGCTTTATATTCTTATCTTTCCAATCCTCCTCTGCCTTAGGGCCCTTGATCGAAATTGATGGGATGGTCCCTTGCTTGCTTCCGGAGAGTAAATTAGATTTTTGTCCTCCAAGTAGTCATACTCAGTTTGTAACGGTCTTTTTTCGCAATAAATTTATTATTACGAATACATCAACTATCGGTCTGTTTTCAACGCAAAATTCTGGGGTGGACACCACAACTGTCTGGGGTAGGTATTGCCTATTCCTTAGTTACGCCACAGGATAGAGCATACAAACGGAGGTGAGCGGGAATGAATAAAAAAATTGGAAGAAACGGGATACGATATTATAACAAAATTACAAAGAATAGATTTTGTAAGTGGTTTGTCATGGAGAAAATGGGGCAATAGACTATTACAGGGTTGTTTAAATATACCAGACTTTGTGGGAATGTTGTGAAATACAAGAACGAGTGAGAGCAAGCCACCCCTGATTCGGCGGTTGATCTGGGTCGTCGGAGGACGGGGCCGTAAATATCGCCTCAATTTGTCACGGACGCGACGGAACGGACAGCTCTCTTCCGGTGCGAGCGACGGGATGCATCCGTTTGGGACCGGGAACTTGTTAACACTGCAAATTGCGCTCGCCCACGCGTGGCATCACCACCACCAACCACGGCCGCTCGTAACACTAGCGGATTCAGGGTGGGATCTCAATCAATTAATTATCTTTGCATTGGCAGATTATGGTCTCTTTATGTTTCGTAATGTTGGCAACGGTGAAAAGTGGGATTGGTGGGTGTAACGAAAATCAAATACTCAATATGTTGCTAGATACTGTCCTGATTCTGCATCGAGTATCGTGATGAGATTTGGAAGTGAAGCAAACATGGTATTATGCATTTAGCAAATGTGTAGGGAAACAGGAGTATCCCTCTGAGTTAATTTGAAACACATGTTCCTGAATGCGAAACAATACTAAGCATTAGACCCATGAGACAACTAGAAAAGTAATGCAGTCGACCGTGGTGAAAACATGAACAAAAACATATAAAATAAAATACAATGAAAAAAATACTATTATTATTAAACCAGCAATTTCATTTATTTTTACTCGCACATTCTTCATTCTGCAGGACATTTTCAATTGCATTTTTGAAATAAAATGCCCGATTTTTGTCAATTGACCCAAAACTATGTGAGATGTTTCAGACAGTTCATGTTAATTCAGAAAATGGGCGAGGAAGGAAATAATTTTGTAATTTTTATATGTTGTTTATTTAAAAAATGTTTCCCTTAAAAGTTTTGGTCAAATTTCACCCCAGCCCTCTAAAAGCCAAGTTTTGATCCAGAATTCAAGGATTTTTTTTTGGAACAGCTTTATTTCAGAAATTAAGTGTTTTTGTCTTTGTGTGCACTATCTTTCGAACATAAAATTTCTTAATTTCTCTTTACGGTCCTCACTATGGCATAAATGTCACTCATTAATTCTATTTCCATTTAATATTTTGAATTACGTTAATTCAGAATGGTCTTACATTTGCTGCCACTCAACATTGAAAAGCTCTTAAAATGACTTTTCAAAATAGTGAACAACTGATATAAAGTTTTTTTTCATATTAATCGCTCATCTATTTCACATTTGTACATCTCCTCGATCTATTTTAGAGTGCAATATATGTTTGTTGTGAATGTATATTTTTGAACTGTCACTGCGTTCTCTCATCATGTAATTAGGTGTGGTAGAAGTAAATGGAGGACGTCGAACAAATTATCACTTTCAGATAGATTCATTAAAGACGTATTTTTATCATTACATAATAAACGAACTAACAATTGTTTTTTACATTTAACTAATTTACCCTTAACCTCCCAACATTTGATAGCAAATTGTGATACCAAAAACACATTTATCAAATTCACTACTACAAGAGAAAAATAATAATGCAGTGTCCGACATTAAACACTGAAAGTGATCGAATTCTCTCCTAGACAATTATCTTGTATCATTCGACGTGAGTTAATCACGTCAAGAGCCGGAAACAGAGATCCTCAGTGACGTAATTCGATCATATCCATTAGCAGACATCCGACTGTTCTTGCAGCTGACGTTTTCCATGAGAATCGTACTTCTTCTCGTTCTTCTGGCTTTGAGAAGGGAAAAAAATGGGGAAGAGGCGCGAGACAAGTCGAAGACCACCCCAACAGAAGAGATATATTAAGAGGAAGTAAGAAGACACATGCCAATTATGTCAGAGGATTCCAGTAGCTATTGAGGCAAATTGTCAATCTGTTGGTCTGACACTGCAGCCGGTGCGCGGAGGGAGGGTGCAAGAGCTGAGGGAGGGGTTAAGAAGGAGAAGAGTAGGGTTCGCGTAAGGAGAATAAGATGAAGGAGAATGTGAGAAACAGGAAGAGATTTAGAAAAAAAGGAAGAGAAAGTAACTGCGATTGTTGACCAATATTGATGAGATGGTGAGGAAATGACCACGAAATATTGGGAGGTAACCGGAAATAATGACAATTGTACAGCGACTGACTGATAAGGAATAGATGAGTGGTGAGTGTAATTAAAGACGACGTTGATTGGTTACGATAATTGGTAATGGTATAGAATTATGACTGAATTGAATCAGGATTCGATTTGTAAGAAATCAGTTTTGGCGAGATGAAGTGCTCTAAAAACATGAAGTTGAATGAAGATATGGCTTTAGCTGGTACCGATAAGGAAAAGGTAGCACAAGCCACGAAATAAGAGAAACTCATTTGCCAAAGGTCAAAATATGATATGATTGAATGAAAATAAGGCAAGGGTGCAGAGGTCATAGTAAAGGTTTGAGAGTAAAAAAAATCAGTTTAAATGTTTGTTGAAAAAGGAAACACACTGCATCACATGTGACTTTTAGTAACTGCTAATACAAAACGCAGCGAGATTCTCTCTCCAAGCGGGTGACCTCAGAAAACGAACGGGAAAACTGTCGGTGATGAACACTATGTGGAAACAGGAGATAGGAGTAGAATCTCAGCTGCCACCAGCTGGCTTCGCCACCATGTGTTCGCGTTAATTCCTTAATTTGGCGCGCGGGGGCGTTTTTATCAGGCACGCCTGTCACTCGCCCTCACCCTCACCCACGCCGCTGCCACCCTCCCTCCCTTTCCTTCCCCTTCTCGCTTCTAACACCACAAGAGCACACATGAGCCGCCGCCCGCCACCGTCGACGTATCGGCAACGAAAGGCACGGCACGGGGTGCTGCTGTCGATGCTCCACGCCGCTCGCCGAGGGAAAAGGAGAGGATGAAGAAGAAGAACAAGAAGAGGAGGACGGAGGCCGAGGAAGGCACATCGTCGCATCTGGAGCCAATTAGTCGGCTGGGAGGCAGCGCACGACGGCTAAAAGGGAGGAAGTGTTGCTGGATTCCGGTGGCGGCACTCGCTTTTGAGTGGAAGATACCACTAGATAATGTGGAAGTGACGCAAAAGCCATAAGTATGGACGCAATAAATTCATTTGTTTACTTCCTTAGTATCTCGTGGCGATGTCCAGGTCATGGGGCCCGCAATTTGACGAAATTGCGACTTGGGAAAGGGAATTGGAATAGGAGAGATGTTTGTTTGTCAGATACCTTATGGTTCCAAATCAACATTTGTCTGGAGTAGGTAAGTGGAACCCCAGCTGAAATATTCGTCTAGTTCGATCGAGCAGGGTTTGAACCTGCATTCTACCGCTCAGCGATGGAAACGAAGACGCTACCATCGCAGTCGGTAATTTATTTACGCACCTTTATGCACATTTACAATAAACTTACGCACCTCATCACTGGGTCAATACAGATAAAGCATTTTATTTCTTAGTCAACTTATACGAGGACGGGAGAGTTTTAATCATGGACAAAGCGTTGCAAATTCAGAAATACTCATTATAACGGAACAATAGGAGGGAAAGGTTGTCCGTTTTAATGAAAGTCGGATAATACAATGGAACCTTGGTAATGCGAACCCCAATGCCACGAATTCCTCGATAAGACGCATTCTTTATAGATTCTGCTGAACACTTAATATTAAAAGTACCTCTGTAGCACGACATTTTATGTCCAGAAACCTCAAAAAGAACAAAATTAGTTATTTCTAAGGAACCTTTATAGAACGAATATTTACAACGCGTAACCTTTATAACGCGAACTGAACATTTATAACACGAATGTTTGCGGAACTAGCCTCAATAAGTCGAAAACGTATATTACATACCTCATTGCCACAATTTTTTCCAGTAGGTCAATATAAGTAATAGGTTTAGACTTGAATAAACTTCAGTAAACTGCGATGTGAGTTTACAAATCAACTCACGAGTTCTCACGCGACACAGGTGTCCTGAATTGACAAAAACCTGTTCAAGAGTAATGAAACGCCAGACCATATCGAATGTCTTCCTCAGAAATACGTATTTTCATTTTAAAATAGGAACCAATTAATACTAGTTGAATCCGAGTGAATTCACAAGTAATGAAGTAAAACATGAATAGAATTTAAATGTACCAAACTGTTATTAAACGTTTTGTAAAAATTAAATTCATACTTGCAGTGCAAAACCTGACAAATTCAGTGAACTTCACAAAAATAATTCAACATTTTTCGAATCTCTTAACCTATCCGAAGAACACACGAATGCACAAACTGTTTTATTTGTATGAATGGAATTAATTTTCATCTACTAAATACCATACTTCTCGCCCAACTATTCATACCTACAATAATCCGTACTTAGTATTCACTACCGTTCTCCTACTTCAAACACTCATTTCATTGTCCTTATGAATTACATATGGAAAGTCATTTTCCTCTCCTACATTGTTAGAGAATTGACTGATTTTAATAAAAGAAACTAATTACAAATTCAATTTACCTATACTAATAAATTTATTGTCAAAAAA
>NNCF01126330.1:236119-306690 GCA_002313205.1 Laupala kohalensis | reverse complement strand
ATTCCCGAATGATAAGGTCCTTTTTGGCAAAGAGTGGTTGACACTCTAGGGCGATGAATATTATTACTATTGCGAGTATTGTGTTCGTGAACGAGACTGTTTCGTATAAAGCAAGGGTGGTGCTTCAGTAATTCGATCTTAACAAACACGACCGTTTCATAAATATAAATGCAGGGATGTGTTAAGATATTTAATTCCTTGAATAAAGGTTTACAAGAGTTTCGGGGTGAGATTTACAAATTATCCGAACTATCCTCTTCTGAATTCTGAAAGTTTCAATGCTCTGACCGGAATTACCCCAGAGGGTAATGCCTTAACGTAAATGGGAGTACAGGTTTGCAAAATATTCGCAACGGGAAATACATGGACTAACTGCGTTAACTAAGTTTCGGAATGCGTAACACAATTTGCTTAATTGGGAATTACGAAAACAGAAAAACCTATAAATATCGTTTTTCATATGATTTCGGATGATGTGAGTGATGTTAATTTCTCTTATACTTTGTCACGCCATTGTTATAGTAGTCTATATACTGATTAAATTCCTTGTTGCATGCATGTTATATTTGATAGTTTTCATTTATAATAGTTTACTTCTAACTGTATACCACCTTGGCACGGTTGTATACGTTATCTCTGTAACCCCATCCTCGTCCGGGTTTTTCTCCGGTTTTCCTTCGGATAGTGGTGGATTTTCCATGGACAGGAATGTCATTTAATACTTTTGTTACATTACATCTACGATTCATTTTGGAATAGTAAGTGGATAACAGTACGTATTTTGTGTGTGTATGTATCTCGTTTCGGTCAGCTAAGGACCACGAGTGACGAGTGCCAGTAAGGCTCAGTTTTTTTGTGAGTTTACTCCCTAGACATATCGTGAATTTTACCGAGATCGGAGGAACAGCATCTAGATAGGATCCAGATTGCTGTATCCGGTTGTTAGTCGCAGAGGTTGAACTTTTCATACATCACATCTATTTAAACTGAGACACGGAAATGAAAAGCTACAAATTTTATCTTGCCCCACCTGGGAATTGAACCCGGGATGACTTGGTGACGAGCGATCACGCTGACACCGTAGCCACGGAAGGGACCCTAGTACGTATTTTATTAAATAATTTTTTATAAGCATTAAATCTGCCATTGCCCCTGGGCCCTTGTTCGGAATTGATGGGATGGTCCCTTGCTTGTTTCCGGAGAGTAGTTCATTATCCCACACACGCAGTTTACAACTGCTTTAAAAAAATAAAGTTTATAGGTTACTTTATTCGGTAACAACTAAAAAATCTTCGAGCTTCGGTAAAACTTAAAGAATATGACCCAGGACACGAGGAAATAGGTCAAATACTTCCCCTACGTTGTTCCCACTGCAACATTTCTATTTTAATGGTCCACCGCCTTCTCCTTTTCTTCCTTCTCTCTCCTCTCCTTCCTTCTCTCTCACTTCCTTCATCACTCCTGCAATCTTCATCATCCCAGCGACGACAAATCCAAACTTCGACGAAGACTTAATATTAAAGGTGTTTGCTTAGCATCAGAAGGCAACAGAAAGCGAAGAGGGGATGATTCAAAATGAATTAACCCTCTACTTTGCTCAATGGTTTCTGTATAATTCAGAGTAGACTCTCGTTTCGGATCTCGAACAATACGGTGAACAAGAAGGGATTCATTGATTTCAAAGTAGTATGTAATTAGGAAGTCGTTTAAGTATTTCTTCTACAGAAATACAAATACTTATACAGGAAGGTCCACTAAAATAGTAATTCTAAAACAAATATTGTTTAAAAGTTTAAATTCGAAACCATATATTGGCGAGAGTAATATGAAAAAAATCAAGCCCCCCAGGGGACTTACATCTAGTAAGTACGTGTTTGGCGAACACGGGGCCCCGAGCTGAGTCTGGCATTACTTCCACTTACTTGTGCCATGCTCCTTCCTTTCTCTTTTCTGACCTCCCTTGGTCACCTCTTGTTCTTTTCGATCCCGACGCTATTAGGGCTAGGGTATCTTTCATTTTCCTCTTCCCTCTTCTTCTTTTTTTTAAAGTGTTTTTTAGTAAAAGGCATGAGATATATTGGAATTTGTGTTTTGAGTTGTAATGCAGGAGGGTTTTTAGTGGGTATGGCTGAGTCTTTCGGCGAGTCCCACACGCGGGGAGAGTCATGTTGGCTCTCCCTAGTGCGTAACTGCATTTTCCCTACCTGTACAAGTTTTAAGGGCTCTAATGACCTCGCTGTTGACGAGCCCTAAAGCCCCACAAAAAAAAAATCAAGTATTATTTAAAAATATTTATATGTAAATTGTTAATGTTAGTACATGACAAATCGACCAGAAATAAAGTAATCTCAATTCAGAAAATTAGTACTAAATTATTTCCTTAAAAAAGGTGAATTATTAAAAACTTTAATTATATTATTAAAGAGTTAATTTATAAGTAAATACGTTCGTAGCAACATTCACATCGATCCCTTATGCAAGTGCAAGAACATTATGAGGTGATGTCAGTTTAGAAATGCATTAGGACCCCAGAACATTGTCAGAAATAATGTTGGATTTCGGGGGCAGAAGGGTCCCCCGGGTTCAAACTCCTCCATCCAAAATATTACAAATTTTTCTGTATTTCCTAAAGAAATAATTTATGCTTGGTACGCAGACCAAACGCATATTTGTACATAGAGACGGTGGTCGTCTGATCGGCATGTGAGGTCGAGGTCGGAATCTTATAGGCAGTTGGACGAGTACTGCAATCGGTTTTGATAGACGATTGCGACCTTTGTAACGAGAGGCAACGATGCGCTGGCGCCGGATCCTCAGGGCCATCAGACACATGACTCAGTCAATTCTCGAATACTGAATAAAGATATTAGCACAGAATATTTTGCTACTATTCTCATTTCTTTTCATATGAGTTTTTCGTTCCATTTACTACGTAACTCTAATAGACGATATAATCGAAAAATATATTGGGCTAATATATTTCATCACTTCACATGTCTGTGAATGTTCTTTTTGATAGTTATTTGATGGAGTTGAATGTATTGAGTCTTCTTGGGTCATGTATAACATGTTCCCAAAAATCTATGAAGATGTCATGCGATATGTGAGTTAAACCGCCACATTTCCGAATCACCTGTGTTATCACTTACTTCCGGCTCATCTCAACTAGTCGCAAAACTGCTTTTTTAATATAGTAAATGTCAAAATTTCCCTTGAATCGAAACTTTACGAACAAGTTTACGAATATATGTATTGAAGTAAAAAAATTATGATTTATGAAAAATGTCTTACACAACCTACTGATTGAATATTTCTTGGTGGAATTTCATGTTCAGTTAAGTTAGCTACGATTTTATTTCTTATCAGGATAAAAAAATGCGTGACGATGTAATGCGAACAAAATTCGTCCCTAATAACATTACAAAATTCTTCCGAAATAATACTGGAATAGTACCCACGAAGATACGAGTGTCGAGTTATGAATCGATTGACCTGGATTGCACCACATCCTTATTGGCAGTTTTCGTATCCTTAATTTGAAAGAATTCACTTAGTAATCGACGAATATTCTGCATTTTTCCTGGCGTCAATACCACGGGAGAGTGATGATCATTACGTCGCAGAACGGATCGAAAATTTTATTCTCTATTTAGCCAGCTTTTTGAGGTTTGGACCTACAGAGTGTCACCTTTACCTTGCAGTGTAAACCAAGAGATAGCAAGCTCCGTTAAATACGTAAATAATGTTGAAGAATGTACTACAACATGTAAATTAATGTATATTATACCCACGCTCTGTTGTCTTAAAGCTGGTCTCGTTGATAAATTTTAGTTCTCTCTTTAAGGAATAATTAAACAAATCAACATGTACATGTGTCTTCCGTGTCTATAATTTCAATTCGTAACGTCTGATACATTCAAATCAAGAGAAGCAGATATGAAAAGGGGGAAATACAATTGATTCTACATATTTGAGATTTTTAACTATACAAACCTTTTATTACGAATATTAATATAAAATGATCAGTACGTGTACGATGTACTGCAGTTCATGATTATGTCGAAGAACGCACATTCAAAATGTCCTTGAACGAATATTTTAAATACTGGCGAGATTCAAGAGAAATGCTTATACATATATTCCGAATAAATCTCAAGTACTGGAAAATACTCATCCAAAAGCTGGGATAATATTCCGATTTAATACATTGTATGAAGTTTGTCGTGTATATGAATGATTATTCAATTTTTATGGACGAAATATGTGTATATCGAGAAACCATTCTAGTAAATGAACAAGAAAACTTATTTCAAGTTTCATGGTGAAGAAACTCACAGCCGTTAAGACTACAAATTCATTTTATACTTGACATCAAAGTTATCAATACTTGGACTCTAGTATACCAGCTTCATCTGGTCTTCCATTCAATAAATACGAACGCAAAAAAATATATTTGATGATACATAGGTTATTATAAAATTGTATTTTAAAAGAAAATACTGAATGAAAAGAGTATGCAAATGTAAATTAAACCTTCGTATACGCAAAGTCAAGTTACTTCGTCTTGAGAAATTCAACTTAAAAAACTTGGACGGAAGCGCAATGTGTTTATTCGTTTATTTTATATTAGTCTCAGTAAATTACTTTATTGTCCTCAACGTGGCCATAGAAAGTTCACATTAGCTCTCTTGACAACAAATTATATCTTTATTTATTGTCAGTCTATATGGTTTGATGTTGGTACAAAACTTTGCTCAATGTAGTCAAAGCTTTTACTTCGCCATCGTCCATAAAGAGTAATGATATTCGTACCTCTCGTTATGTTGGCAGCACTTTCGAACTTCTCAAAACTTAAATCCGTTGCCAATGTGAGCCACCAATTCAATTCATTTGCTCTTGTGGCGCTAATATATTCTTTCTGCATCGATCTTCAATAATACGAATAATACATTGCGTCTTATCATTCAGTTTATGTTTTTTCTATACGTTTCAACTTAATTTTTTTAAATTGGGGCTTTAGGGTTCGCTTTAAAATTATTTATTCATGTTTATTTATTATTTACTTAAAAATTGTAGAACAAAAAGTCTTTGTAATGGAATGTTCGGCGGATGGTGGGAGAGACCAAGAAGAATATTACTGTAACCTCCATGTCAAGACTCCCTGGTCTAATCAACCGCCTATAGAATGAAAACCAGGAGTCATTGGAGAGTAGGTAATGAGAGAGATTTTAGGTTCTTCTCCGTCCCTTTGTAATAAAAAATCGCGTACTTGTTCGTGCAAATACTGGAGAGTCTCATAGAAACTAAGCATCCTGTGAAATGGACAGTTTATTTATTTTACTTTAATCACTTTACGGTCGATTTCTAAGACGTGGTCTGAAAATGGTTTTTAGTTTTCCACTTAGTTGAGCCACATGGTCTCATTTTACGAATTCACGCCCAAAATACACAAAACTTAATTATCAAAAATAGAGCAATCGTGTACTCTCCGGAGAATTTTACTTAACCACTACATCCTTTGAAATGTATCACCGAATGAGGTTTGAAAATTGAGTGTATCTCCAAGAAACTATCCCGTTCCTTGGAAACACATTAGAAAAGAAAGTATGTAAAGCATAATACAAGGAAGGAAAAAAATCAACAGAAAATAAATATACGAGAACTAGGAAATAGCATGTCACTATATCACGCAGGTAAAGAGTACACACGCAAGATTTCCAAACGCAGCACGTAAAGCGCAATACTCAGCTTCTGTCGACATATCGCTTGCTCGCTCGCTCGCTTGCTTTTGGACGTGACGTATTTCCCCTTCGAGTATTGCGTGCTCTTTTCATGTTGCGAGACCTTATTTAAATGGATAAGGAAGCGAGATAAAGCTTTCATCATTCCTTATCATAAATTAGCGTTTTCCCTAATATTCACCTTACAAAGTTATACTGCAAGTTTTATTCATGGCCGTTACACCGTTATAAAATCACTTTCAACCGTCAAGCGATGGCTCAACCAGGGAAAGGGGACCTTCCTCCATATGTACTATTCCAACCCCTCATCCTCTCCCCCAACAAATTTCAACAGTTCCGTGGACTAATGGAATATGACTTGAAGAGCCACTTATGACAACCGATGAACTGATATCATGGGTGCACACGTTTTTAGGAGAACTAAAACTTGCATATACGGAAATTATCAGCTCGAAAACACAATGGGAATGAAATTGTTCAAATTTTAAATAATATGATTTTAATGATAGGTGTAGTTACGGGGTAATGAAGAGGTAAAGAAATCTTCAAAAATGTTTTTGACAATTCTAATATGTCTTACAATTTGTCATATTCATATATTAAATACGCGTATTTAAATAAAAAAATATAGGAGAAGAATTCAAATTGACATAAAAACCTCTGTAAATATGAAAGTAAGTTACAAATTCAACTTCAGATCTATTTCGTATTGTGATTAAAAAATAATTAATGAAACTTCTTCATGCGTAGGATATAAGATTGAAGACGATAGATTTTCCAAAATTATATATGAAAAAGAAAAATTAAATAAAACAACCTATTTTCCCCTGTGTTTGTTCATCTCAATAAGAGCAAGTTTCACAGACTAACCCAACAGTACATCCTTCCTCCGTAGTAAACTAATGATTTCCGATATTTACCGATTAGGGCCCCTATGCTCTTCATCATTTCCTTACTCATCGCCAATTCTTAACGACGCAGCTCGCACTAAGAAAACTTACATGACCAACAGGATTCAGCTCTTCAACTGAACCTGACCATACAGAGCAGACAATGATAAAGTCCGAAATATTTTAAGAAGGAACGAAGAAGTTGTATCGTGTAAAATACTAAAATTTAAGACTTCTCACGTTTTTCAAGGATTTAGACGTGGTTTTTTTTTTTTTTTTTTTGTAATAATTCCTCAAAGTACGAACATTTGAAATCGCGCGACCAGTTCTACAACAACCGAGCTTATTTACCTTTTTTACTCTGTATCAATATTTGAGTCACAAGATAAAAACAACTAGAAGCTGTTTTTTTCATGTTTGTTTATTTCCTGTTGCCAAGTTACGTAACGTCACTTTGAAATATCCATGAGTAAGAAACCAAGATTAAAATATTCAAGAGTAACTCGTTCACGAAGTTAGTGAAACCTAACCTGCCACATCGGAGTAAACTTTACTCTTGGATTGTTTACTCTCTTCTTTTCTCGCAAATGATGAAATCGGTCCTGAATATAACACAAATTTATGTAATGTCAGATTAATTAACGGAAGATTAAACATTAATAGGCTGATAACACGACAGCAACATTGAAGGAAACGTAACATGTTTTCTTAAAAAAAATTGATGATTATGTAATTTGAATTAAACCAAAGTTGTCTACTCCTTATATATTTTCTTTCCCAACATTATTTATTCATGTTCATTCTTTATTCTTTACTTTGTTGCTGTTTGGTTTGCTTTTGCTGATAATTTAATATGAATATATCATTTGATCGGGTTAAGTGTTGTTAAATCAATGTTATTGCTATCACCGACGTATTTTTGGTTCATCACTTTTTGTACACACAAATATTTAAAAAGATTTCTCTGTCTGTGGATGTAATCATTTGTCCGTATTTAACCTCATTTAATTTATTCCTCTCTTTGTCAGCACTTGTACTTCCCAGGAATTGATGTTGTCTTCGTATCACACTAGTAAGTTCCGTATACATAACTAATATCCGAGTACAGAAGGTAAAATAATATAAAGATATATAACTATTTTATTAAATTCTGGAGCTATATTAATTTCTTAATGCAGTACATAAGACACCGGATTTAAGGTTAGACAAAAACCTGGAGAATCTTAGTCACTTGAAATATTCCTTACTCATCGCATATTCATTGCACAATATGTTTGAATATTCCTACAATTTTCGATTGGAAAAATTGTTTCAGGAAAATGTCTTACAATAAAGATTTTAATAAGGTATTTGTTGATACAAGTGAAAATTCAGGAGCCAATTGGATTTCCAGCTCATCTGAAAGATAGAGGGTCAACATTTGTAAAATAATTTAATAAGTTTTTCCATGATTGATGTTGCATTAGCTCGCTCGCGTGCTAGCTACATTTCTTACAGTCATCTATTATTATCGATTGAACTTAACTTATACAGATATCCGCCACGAAATACCTAACGTCGAGAATCTACTGACCTCATCGAGACTGATGTGTTCCATTTCTCGCACAAATGATTGAAAAAAGCCCAAAAGATAGATAACAAAAACAACCTAACCTCTCTCGGACGTCGTACACCTGTCGCGAAGCGAAATCTTGGATATCTTGTATGAGGTGTTCATGTTTCCTCAGGAGGTATTCTGTCTCCTGAGAAAGGTTCTGAAGAGAAACGTGAGCACTCTCTACCGTATACTGAGAGAACTAATTGTGCTTGGTTCCGAAGATCACCGCATATCCAGAGCGCCACCTTCCGGACTGCAAAAATTAACATTGTTAGTAAACTTTAGTATTAACGTAAAAGTATACAATTGACAAAATGAAAAGATTTGTCACTCGATATATGTACGAGGAATGAATTACCAAAACTTCACCAAGTTATTCAATTATAATAAAAATTTATTATCGTGTCTTTACTACTACTAAAAACGTGAAGAATACCTAGCGCTATGCAATAACTGCATATAAATGTACATTATTTTTTTATTCAAAATACCATATATATATATATATACTATATTTCAAGGCTGAAATTTTTAATTTGCATTAATTGAAATCGTAGTTGGATTTTATTTGAAATCGATTTATCGTTTAATTGGATTTACCGTTAATCGTTCAATTGAAATAGATTTTTAAGTTGCTTTAATTGTAGTTGGAGTATCCATGACCACAGTTTTCTTCGATAAAATTCAACTACTATTTCTTTATTATATCTATGTATTATGAAACTTCAAAAGAAAAATAATACTTATGTAAAACGCGTCACAAATGCATAATGTTGCCACAACTACATACTGAGACTACACACTGTTGCCAACAATTCTTCTTTCCGACAAAAATGTTATGTCTTTATAGTTAAGAGTATCTTTCGATAGCATTCGAGATCTTCCGAAATTCTTTTGTCATATTGTACCAATGTTCGCTACGCATTACAGTAGTGACATCGGCTTTTATGTTTATGTACTTACACAATTCGTTTACTTGTAATCTATTGTTTAGTTGTTCGGAATTTATGGGATGGTCCCTTGCTTGCTTCCGGAGAGTAAATTATTTTATTGTACTCCACGTGGTCATGTACAGTTTGTAACTGCTCGTTTGGCAATAAATTTAGTTAGAACGTACGGAAGATTACGCTTTACTTTTTCATCTATAACAAGAAGTAACAATTCGAGTGTATTTTTAGGTAAATTCCTTTCAAACACGACTGGGACATACAACATTTTTGTTAATACTCATAATACCGATTTAACACGTTATTTCAAACGAAATATGACTCCACACTCATCATCGCATCGATTTATTAGAAGTCATTTCCTTTCTTCACCTTTCAAGACACCTTTAGAAAAGAAATACAAAAAAAAATAACTATAAATCACTATATATATATATATATATATATATTTGATAACATTTTATCAATATTTGAAATGGTAACGATCATGTCAACTTTATTCTTCATGAAGGGAGAAGCTCATAGGAAGTAAGCATTTTCCCTCCTTGATAACATGTCAAGTAATCTATACATTAAAATTTATCACACTGATGCTCAGATTGTAGTATTCTCCCTTAAGAATGAGCTTAGGCGTCAACAACCGGCCTTTCCTCACAAAACAACCCCTATGAATATTTAATGAAGCTTTCATTCACGCAATATACTGCTTTTCGCTTCTACGGTTTTCAATACGGAAACAAAACGGACCAGTTAACAATGACGAAAAGGAGAAAACTGGAAAGGGAAAATAGATGAAATGGTTACGAAGAAAGAGGACCAAGATTGCGTGGGGGGATGGTGAATTACAAAATTCCATTAATGATATCTGCCAATGATAGTGCAAATGGATGTTACATTAAGACGAAAGGGAGGGACCGGAGGAGAAATGAGGCCGGGTCACGGGGATGATAAAAGAGACCGGAAGTACGGAGTCACGATTGGGGAAGCGGAGATAAGAAGAGGATACTGTCCACGTGCTAGAACGGAAATTTCGTTCACTTGATCGAAATGTAGAGGCAAGTTCTAGAAAAGATCGCTAAATACACGAACATTTCGTTTCAATGGACATAGTTTCGACCTCTGCTTCTTTCATCGTTAAGTGAATGAATCTAAATAATATTTAAGAACATTCACCCGATGATTTCCGAAATAGCGAAGATGTGACTATACTGGACGATAATATTGCCATTATTTTTGAAAACTTACTAATCGCAATTATAATAATTCACTTGATCAGTGAGTACAAATTCTTCAGTTATCCTGAATTATATATTCTAAATTCCTATATTACAAATTGCGTGCGATTCTAGTTTAATAGAGAAAATATTATGAAAAATATCAAATATTCAGTTAAAAAAGACTTAAAATAAATTTACCTCAAAAGGTGGGAATTTTAGTTATATATGGCTATCATGTGAAAATATGAACATAAACTGTGATACCCACTTAAAATTTATTTGAATTTACCCGAAGGTCTCAAACGTTAATAAATCAAAGTTAACGTTAATAATAATAAACGTTGCAATATTGAAAAAAAGTTTCAGTACGTATCTAAGAAATTTCACATCTATGTTATTTTTTATCTCCCACATCCAAATAGAGTTTTCACTGTATTTTAAGTCATTGTCATAGAAGAGAATCTAGACACAAAAATGGAGAATCCAATCAAGTAACTATTCAAAATTTTCAGGATAAGGTTATCGACAAATCCTCCCTCCTTCCGCAAAAAAACACAAACCATCTTATGTTTTCTTTGTAAAATGTATTAAGTTTTTTTTTGTATGTAAAATTATGTGGTGTATGTGAAATGTTTAACTCATTCTTTTTTTAATGGTATCTCCCACTATTTGTAAAACTTACTTTCTGATCGATAGAACATAAAAAATACAAGAATACAATCCAGACTCCCGACACGTCCTTCAAAGCTTCCTATAACGTTTTATCGATAGAAAAGAATGCGAATAATTGATGGTCAAATTAGTAAGAAACAGCTGAATTACACATAGCTTTTGCTCATGAAAACAAAAATTTCGTGATTTTTGTTCTGAACAAATCTATACTAACAAAAGTAGATTTTACGGAATATCAGGAGAATTAAAATCAGAAAAAGTAATCAATAATATTGCAAGAAAAATGCAAAATTTGATTAATGTTGATGAGTTACAAGAGAGTAAAAACAATTGAAATTGGCTGCTAATCGGTAGATGCGTAACTTCAATCGCGCGACTGCTGACTGACTTCAGCTTACTGATGTGTTCGCTAGAATTCGGGTGCATCGCGAGATGCGTCAATCCATTGAACGGATCATCTAGTTGGCGGAATCGTTGAAGCAGAATTATATAAAAGCTATGAGGAACACTTTTCAAGGGCATAACCTAAAAGTGAAACAAAGAATTCAGAAGTCTTAACTTCGCACGTTGCTTATTGAGCGTTCTTTGTACACTATATTTTATTCCGCGGTTAAAAACTACCTCCTGCACCAGTGCTTCTACACTGTGAAAGAATTTATTGATTTTAATAAAACTTAAATCCGTCTTGTACTTTATCACGCCATTGCTGGAGTACTTTTTAAATAACTTATAACAATTTCAAAAACTATTTTCTTGTATGATTCTGTTGTCTTATGGTTCATATTAATTTAGTTTTATGTGTACTCAACTTTGGCACGGTTGTGTACATAAATTCTGTAGCCCCATCCTGGCCCGCGTTTTTCTCCGATTTTCCTTCGTGTAGAAACGGATTTCTTATACAGGTTCTCTAGACTTTGTCTAGGGGCGTGTTTATTGTAACAATAAATCGTGAATTTAGTGTTTTTTTTCAACTCTTATGATTTTTAAATACTATACTCAGAATTATCTATAGTTTGATAATAACTTGTACATGTGAATTTTTTGCGTTAAATTACAAACATTGGTTTAGTATTATTACTCACAGCTAACTTTTTATCTTATTTAGGAATCCGCCTCTGCCTTAGGACCCTTGATCGGAATTGATGGGATGGTCCCTTGCTTGCTTCCGGAGAGTAAATTAGTTTATTACCCTCCACGTGGACATACGCAGTTTGTACTGTTTTTTGACAATAAATTTATTATTATTATTATTATTTCTGGATTTTAAAATAATTCATAATTACGTACATATTTACAGAAAAAACAAAAAACCGGATAATTGTTTATCTTTGTAGGTATTCTTCGTGGTATTTAGTTTTTGAAATAAACAAAAAGGGAAAATTTCATATCACGAAAGTAGAGAAATATGTAAATTAATATATAACTATAATGTTATGTAAGGTTCCCCGCAATCCCGGTAAATTGGAATAGAATTGCCTCTAAATTAACAATATATAATGGTTTAAATGTTTTTCATTTATCTTGTGGTTTAGTAATCTTTATGTCTAATATTAATCTGTCCAAGAATTATCAATGCACAAATCTAACACGTAAATACGACTGACTTCACAGTTATACTTTGAATATACGCGTCTTAATGTCATCGAAATGAAGAGTTGTGTTATCTTGGAATATTTTACGGACATTGCCAATATTTTTCTAATGATTTATATGTATAGTCAGGAAGTAAAATGCTTCATTGCCGTATTTTATTTTGAAACGGATGGAGATGTCTTATCGAGATGTTTGGCAGTAGTATAAACACTGTATAAATTGTTATCTCGAAAAGTCTGAAGGATATTACGTGAATTACGCCCACCAATGATTTTACGTATGCTCTTCACATCTATTTCGCGATTTGATGGCTATTTCTTTCCTGAACATATCCCTCGGTTTTAGGAGATTCACGGCCACAGAGACGGCATGTTGAATGCTCGTTCCAACGCACCTCAATCGCTACGTGACGCAAAAGGGGAGGAACGTTGCGTGCTTCCACATCGTGGCAACGAGGTGACAATAAAAGTGCCCGTTTTCATTGCGTTTTAAGAGGAAAACGAGGAGGAGAGAATGTAAACGCCCATAACCATAAGCTGGCGTCGCCACTGAGGGAAACTGTTTACATATCAGTGGAACAAAAGTGAAGGGGAGAGGGAAATGAAAGTTGGAATATGATTGCATGCACCGAGGCATTGAGCACTGAGGTAGACTCACTGTGTGTAGACACGTTGGATAGAGTGAAAGGGGCGCAGTATTTACACAGAGATCCATGAAAAGTTTATGGTAGACACTGAGGAAAATCAGTTGTCTAGAAATAATGCTAAACAAGCTAAACATTATTTTCGCCAATGGATGAAATGCTCCTCGTTTGAAAGTAATGATGCATTAGACTATTCGCCATAATCCAATAGAATACTTTTACTACGGCATAAAATGAAATAATTTTGGATTATTTACAATTTTTATTTTACAAATATTAGTAACATATTTGGAACACTTTGTGCACGTAAAGATAAGGAAAGAGAAAAGTCAAGACGACAATATTTTTAACAAACAAATTTTACAGGAGGATCTATTTTTTATTTTTTTTTTCGTTTTTAACGTTCCACAAACACGTAAGTAGTGGACAGAACATTCACTATTCAAAAAATAAACAGAGGGCAAATAAATCATTCATAACAATGAATAAACTGTTTTGTCTCAGACTGGGTAAGTCTTGTTTCCTCTTCGGCAACAAAAAAAAAAAGATTTTTAAAAAGTATTATCATTAAATTTTTAATTCCTTCGAATAATTAACCTTTTCTACGTTATATTACACTGCTGTTAAATTTAATAATAATAGAAAAATAAAATATTTTGTTTTACAATTTTAATGACATGTTTCATAACCTACGCACGAATGGCTCGTTAAGATACATCAGAACTGAAAATCTACAACTTTCCCCGCAATTTCACAGAGCAGAGCATTTTATAAACGCTAAATAATGTGGAAGTAGTGTGTATTCAATATCAATATTACATATATTAATTTCATAAGAAATTTTCTGTTTTTAATTTTACAAGTTTTTATTAATTTTTTTTCGAAAGAGGGTTTATAATGTAGTATATCTGTCTGAAGTCAACATTATGCTAGATTTCTTTCTGTATTCACTATACTTATTTAAGGCATGTTCAATACTTCTTTATTTACATAACAGATATAACATAAAATCCAGCGGTCCCTACACTATCTACAAATTTGTAATAAAAATAAATTGTGTATTAAGTGGTTAGACGATTGAACATACAATATTCTGAGAATCGTCATAATTCAACTGTCTGAGACAGTACTAATATATCCGGAAATATATTCATGTTTTACAGTAATATTTGTTCTTTCACTTAAAGTTGAAGCTTCATAAATTTCTCTGAACCGTAAACAAGAAAAATGTGTACGTAATCAGATTTGTTGAAGATTACGTCCCTTTACTCCCCAAAGTAATGTAATAGCATTTAACGAAAAAAGGGACGAACCAAATGTCTGCGTGCCAGTGAATTGCGTTCGGCCACTTACACGTAGTGTGCTTTTGTCGCTGCTGTTAAGAATCCTGTATTATATTTTATTTTTTTGAAAAGACGTCGTCGAAATGTGGTATCATACTCCATCAGTCGTATATCACTTGCGCAGCCAGCATGCTCTGATACCGTCGTCACTGCTTTGCGCCTGGACAGCTAAACATACTCGCCGCTGCTTTATGAGCTCTGTCTGTGTCACGCAACGTCATGAAATGCTGCGCGGGGTTCTAGCAAGATCCTTAATAAAACTCGAGGGAAGAGGGATATTTTGAAGGGGAACTTGGTGGACTCGCTGTGTACCTGTGATAAGTCTGATGTACTTTGCAATATACCAGCGAATGGTAGCATACTTTTTATTTGCGTTACATTTAAGGTAACCGATTTGGCTAAAATAATAAAATTTAACATGTGAAATCGAGTTCGATGAATATACAATTAGGAAAGCAAAATACAATGGCTCCCGATCATTTACATTCAACCAAACTTCTTTTGAGTTGCATCCCATTGTTTTCTCATGGAGAATCCTTCAATATACATTCTTTTCTATTCTTATTTCACAATAATGATAATAAGATTTTCAGGTTCATTGGCGTCAAGTGGGAATTTAGGTAGATTTAAACTTTGAATGCTCATTAATATCTACAAAAAAAACCTATCACATTATCTCTGTAATAATATTTCTAATCTAAAAAAATTTCAGTTACAAACGCATAATTTTTCTGAAGAATGCGGGAGGGGAAGCTATGCGAATAAAAACCACTTCTTGCGTAGTTGGTAAATTATGCATATATTTCTTTCGCGTATTTGCCTTCAAGACTTGGCCCTTTAAAAAGAGTCTCCTTTGGAGGTGAACGACATTTATTTAATGTCAAACTGAAATTTTCGTCGGGGAAATTAACCTGTTGCTTTCGGTTCAGAGGAAGGGTCTCACACGGATAAATAATTGTTGATAATTATTTCGTGATTAATTATCGATAATTGCTAAATTAAAGCAACTCAAGAAATAGTAGACATGTTTCGTGATATAACATGTTCGGTATTTCAATATATCTTGATGTATATTTTACTGCCTACTAATTTTACTATTCAATTTTTGTACGTGTATTTGCTATATAGACTTACTGATTGAGGTTGAGAGGGGTTGGAAGAGTTTAAAAGAACCACATAGAACAGTATTGAACGCTACACCATTCGTTCAACAAGGTGATGTAGCGGTCGCAAACTCCCCGAGCAGTACAGAGGACCCCTGCTTCATTCGCGACTCATCACCACTTACAGCTGACCCTAGTCATAAAGATGTATCATGCTAGATAAATATCATTTATGGTACATTATTTTTAAATTGCTCTTAGGTTCCTATGAGTATTGAACATAGGTTAATAAAAATAAGGAATATTTTTTACTGTAAATTTTAACTTTCTTAAAATATTAATTTATCTAATGTTAATGTAGTTGAGATAATGTCCCTCTACAGAAAGTTTATGGAACATGAATCAATGACATAGCTGAATAATCATGAACTATATCGTTAGATGGTACACCGCATTCATAAATTCAATGCAACGCAATCTGACTGCGAATACAAGAACTAAAATTCCAATGTCACATTGCATCACTAGGTTGCAGCACCTGACATCCACTCGGTGTAGACATAAACAAGATCCTATTCTGTCTGTTAAAATCCTGGAAAAAATTCATCCTTCAGAAGAAATGTGTGTTTTATCCTTATACACAGATAATTACAATCTATTGTTTAGTTCTGTGAACTAACCAAATTTTATTGGTTCATCAATGGATTGAAAAGTGTCACCGTTTGAGAAAGCCTGAAAACAAATAAACGGAACTTTGCAGAAATGATTTTTTTCGTAATTATAAAAGTATTCAGGGGCATAAATTGTCCCTTGTCTGCGATGGAAAGACGTGAAATAAATAAATTAGGTGAGGTCAAGAGGTATAATAGTTCCAGAAGTTTTAGATTTTGCGATTTAGGGAGTCAGTATTTATTTAAAACTCTGCTTTCAAAATCAAAATTAAAGTGTTGACAAATACTGTCAATTTAGGGATTTACGGACGAATATATAATCCTAAATACGTCATAAAACTATGTATTGTTGCATAAAATTATACAGGTATATCATGGCACGTAACGAGTTGCGATGTAAGGACCGCAATGAAGGAATTTTAGACTACTACGTTGGTGCACTAACTATGCTCAAAATGTTGATGAACGGAAATTCCGAATAAAATAACCCCTTGTTACATTAACATTTAATAAAAAATTGTATAACTGAACGAGTGGAAACCGGTACGACCGTCAAACTAGAGAAAAGCATCAATCGTTGAACATAGAAATTCAGTATTCCTGATGGTATAAAAATTTAACTTTCAAACATTTCAAAATATATTTTTTAACAAAATAATTAAGATATATTTTTCTAAATAAAATAATTCAGGTAAAGAACCTTCCACAGTGATTGCATCGTTTACTTAGAAAACCTCAACTACCATAATCACAAATATCAACGCAAAGACATTTCTGTAATAAATCCCTGTGATATTATGCCGAAATTTAACAGCGTTGAATGTGATTTATTTGGAATGTTTCTGATGAAACAAGAATTGTATAATTCATTTTTTCATCCTCCTTTAAACAAAAATGTCGACAAAAATGTTATTTTATTCAAGTTACGATATGGTTATTCATTACAAGTCGTCGTCTTTGTGTTTTTTTTAATACGAGGATAAAAATGTCTTACCCACCATTTCTTCCTGCTTCAAAACGCCATTCAAATTTAACGACCAAAATGTAAATTCATTGTACTGTAGTTCCGTCGTGCAGACTTAACACTTACTTTATGAAGAAAGCTAATCCTTTCTTTCCTGCAAAATACAACCATTTCCCTTTTATTGTAGTGGAATTTCTCCTTGCTATAAAACACTTGCAAACACGCGAAAAATAATTTGTGAAAAAGAAAATACGACGGAAAGCGAAGTACATTGCACCAGTTGTGCCCTTTTGACACACGATAACCAAAAACAAACCATAAATAACTACGACTGCAAGTACAGAGAATTCGCCCAACACAAGTCGGGGTATAGTGTCACACAATTGTCAAAGGAAATACCTACTTCAAGATAAACTAATTTAAATAATACAGAGGGTATCACATTATGGCACTTTTTGCGTGCGTGGCTATTGTAAACTAAAGTGCACCCATAAACTGTTTGATTTATAAGCCGTACATCTTGATGCAAACCGCGCGGGCGTTGCACGGGCGTTGCGGCCATGCGGTGGTAGCGATTGCCGTAAATCAGGGGAGAAGTTCCCCTGACCACCGCGTGGCTGTGTCACATACGAGGCTGTTGGACCTGCTGCACCGTGTGCTCGATAGTTGACCACTGAAGGGAAACGCGATCACGACAGTGTGGTGATAATTGAGTCGTGTTTGCAGTATCATTGAAAAGATACAATGTATCTTCTCTACACTGGATTCTCCCTCCTCTTCATCTCGTCTCCCTCTTCTCATATTCTTTTTCCTATTCTATTATTTTTCCTCTTCCTCTTCTTCTATTATTTTTCCTCTTCCTCTTCTCCTATTCTTTTTCCTCTTCCTCTTCTCCTATTCCTTTTCCTCTCCCCCTACTTCCTTTTCCCAACCTCTTCTTTTTCTTCCTCCTCTTCCTCTTTCTTCAGTTCGCGGTGCAAAGACTGGTTTTAACCATCTCGGGGTGACTTTAGGAAACCTTAGGCCCAACTGTGGCTGTTCTAGGTAATAGCGGTGATGGGGGTGATTGTAATGCTATAATACAACCCGTCGTGGTTTCTCGATGTCTTCCACGGGTACGACATTATGAAAACCCCTCGTCTGTAATATGAACCCAGTTCCCTCATGTTTTCTTACTGTTTGCTGTTACACTGTCCGGAGAATGAGGTTAGAAAGGCTTCATAATACAGTTATTCCCTACATATTAATTTAGACTTACGGGAATAATACTGGTACTTTTCATTCTTAGTACAGGACATATTTCATTCTTATTGAGAGAATCGACAGCACCATTGCCATTAGAATTAATTTAATCGTTCTGAAATATGAAAAAAAGACTAAAAAGCACTAGCTTATGAGAAACAAATATATATTCACAATTCCCTTATAAATACGTTTAAATGTAAAGAACATTCTTGAAGTGTGCTTTTATATATCGTGACGTATGAATGTGAATTTAATAGACAGACACTCTTATGACGTTTAATCACAGGCATAAGCCACACAATTAATATATCAAGAAGTGTCTTTACATGTGTTTTCCCTGAATTAATTCTCCTTATTTCTTGTTGTCCGGTTTTCATTTGAATAATTTGCTTCGAATTTATGAGATGGTCTTATGCTTGGTTTTGTAGTGTGAGGTAGATCGTTCTCAATACGATAATCATAATTTTCACTATGGTTTTATTTTACAGATTGAAAAAGAAAATAAATTAATAACACTCAGAATTTTCCGGGGAGGCCAAAATCTTTTAACTTAAGTTGCAATCAGAGTATGGTTGCAATTGGTTCTCAAAACATTACAAAATCCGAGGAAACATAAATCATTCTATGAGTGATAACGATGCATTTCACGTGTGGATGAAATCATCCTAACAATAATTAAAATACCAGAGGAACATTAGGGATATGTTTTCTTTAAGAAAAACTTTCTTCTCATTCCTGCACACAGCGTGCAAAACAAAACTCAATACTTCGATCCCTAGTTCCGTGACGACTTAGCATTATAGTGACCTCGCAAAGAAACCACACACAAAGATAAAAGGGTGAAAAACATTCGCTGTCATTGCCGAGAAGCATACTGCTAACTTTCCTCATAACCTTTAAAGTGAAATATTTCAGGAAATAACTATCCAGTTAAGTGAGTTTTATGGGAACGAAGAAATATATTCTCCTTACTTTTCAACTAATCGTAAACGTAGAAAATCTACTTGACATAAGGATCTCCTGAATCTTGCCTGCTGAGATTGGGGGAGACAGTCCTTCTCTAGTTTCCTAAAACTATTACTTTTTTTTCAAATTTCTTATGAATGAGTTGGAGTTGTGATACCTTATGAAGCAAAAGAAATGACGTTATTTGAATGATTCATTAATAAAAGTAAGTAACTGTCTAAGTAGCTCGGATTGATTTATAGAAATAAAAAAAAATTAAGGCCAGTTTCAGAGATCTGTGATGAGGTTTTTGTCAAAGAAACTTCTATATTAATCTGTATACACCGATCTACTCTAATAATATAGCCCTAAACTGACAGTTGTTCTTCTTGAGAGTAGACGATTCAAGTTGTGACTTAATTTCTTTAAATTTGGCTGCGGTATGTTGGCAACTCAAAACTCATATGAGCAATACAACAAACAAAAGTTTCAAAATAAATTTAAACATCCATTAAATATATTTTACGCGAACATCGTTCTCATGATTTACAAAAAAATATTCTTTATAAAAAAAACTGACGCAAACTCGAAAAAGAAAAAATTCTGGACATGCTCGAGTAAAGGGTAATCTTCACGTCCCGTTTATAAACACATCGCCCCATATTCTCTCCAAGCACAGGATAAAATATCAACCGTATACATTAACATCGAGATATATCATTGGCTACAGATGCATTCATGCTTACCCCAACGTAGAATTTAAATTCCCCACCACATCATCCAATATTCAACACACCCACAAAAAGAGATCGTTAGAAATCAGAGAATAAAAACAAATAAGTTGGTGGATGCGTCTATGAAGACCGTAAAGTGGGATCGATGCAAAAGGAAGGAGGTTCTGAAAAGGAGACCGACACCTCTTTGGCACCAAAGAACAAACACCTCCACATCTCTCACGCCATTTATGAGGAAGAGCGTTCCGTGATGCCGGAAGTGAAGGTTCACGGATTGTTATCTTTTACAGCCGCCAAAAACAACGCTTCTATAAAACAATAAGATCAGGCGAACTGCCGGTCATATAGGCTTCAGCGAGGGCGTTTGGATAGGCGCGAATCACGTTAAGAGTGGGAATCATACTGTATAGTGCTCTCTTCCCTACGTATGACGCAAGGGTTTATGATGTGAGTAGCAAGTGTTCATGCAGTTAATGTAAACGATTGGTTGTATCAAAATATTTAACTTCTATTACTTGGAAACTGAACTGTTTAACAAAACTCATCCTCATCAGGTCTCCTTATGGAACAGATCCATCCTGGATCTGGTATTTTTCACGCAGAAAAGTTCAAATTAGGCAGTGGAAATTCTTATTTTGAAAATTACGCAAATAACACAGGCACGAAAAATATAAAAATTGGATGGACTCAAAGACTAATTGAAAATTCTGAGAAAAATTAGGTGGTAAGGTGGTCAATCTGATCCATCAGATCCTTGTGATTACAAACAGGTGTGTTTAATTATTTATGCGAGCCATTCTTCATTCGGATATGTTGAAGGATATTCTATTAATCAAACTTAAGTCGTCTGAATGCAATGACAGCAAATATTCGGAGGCGTTTTTAACTCTTAAGAATCTATTTTCTCATTTTAAGATAAGAAAGATAGTAAATTCTACTTTATTTTTGTAAATATAAGGTTTTCCCTAATTAAAAAAATATTTTCCTGTGTTTTAATGGAGACTAGTATTTTATCGATTAAACAATTAACGAATATTATTCCTTCAAAGTAGAATTGTTTATCCGATACGACACTATAACAACAAACAAAAATTATTCTTGATTTATTTTGTAATAAATATTCACAAAATATATCTCATTTTTAAATATTATTTTACAATTTTCCATTGGAATTATTTTTAAAAACATTGAAAATATTTAAAATGTACTATCAACAATTGAAATTTGAGGATAAGTCTGTGATTCTCCCACTGACAATTTGTTGCCACACGACATGAGAGACTTTTATTTAGTCAGGGATGATGGGGAAAAATAAAAAATCAGAAAGTTATTTTACATACTCCAAAATACGGGGTCATTCTTTCAAATCGTGCGATGGTGCTTTTTATAGAAAAGTTGTTGTCGACTTGGTAATTCTTTGAAGAGTATGGGTACTAATTTGAGATACAAGAGGAGCTATATGTAAGTTTATGATGGAAGGTAATCAGAGTAATAAAATTTTCACCTCTAAGGGAATTAATTTTAAAGTCGATTCCTACATTCTGAATTGAGTATAATATAACACCTAATTTAANATATATATATTTCTGAATTGTTCTGAATTCCGTGATATCAAGGTTTTTATATAAGGACGCAATTTATGAGTTAGCAATGCCTTCTGTACCATTTTTAGGTAATGTTTCTCTTACCTAGCTCAATGTAATGTGACCCAAAAACTTGTTTATCGCTTTCATGCTGACTCTTAGCATTACTCTCCGTTCGACAATTCAATTTAACATCAAAATAAGTAAATTGTTTTTTAAAATTATTATTTTCAGAGCTTCATTCATCGTTTAAATGGGTGTGTTATCCTCGCAGTACGGATCTAGCAGTTTTCTATCAAAGAAAAAGCTTTTATGGAGTTGCCTTACGAAAAATCAATGCAGACACACTTGCTCGCTAATTGTCCCGCAATCATTCAAGGAGCAACTGTCAGAGTTACCAAACCACGTACGCTGCCATGAATATGAAAATGGTGGGAAATATTTTAATGAATAACCAGTGAAGATAATATCCCGAAGAAAACTAATATTCGCGATTGTATGCAATTGTACATAATAGCACTATGAGAACAGGTAATGTATCTAAGCGGACAATTCAATATTAAGACTTCAGTTAGCCAGTAATGTAATAATTAAATAGATGGTAATTATAAATGTGCATGTGTTGATAATGATGATGCATAATGATGTATATTTCTTCCAACAATTATCGATTTATTATGTAATATACCAGAGCAGATAAGCATGTGGATTATAAAACATAAATAGAAGCGGTTCTTATTATTGGGGCTTTAAGGGCTCGTCTACGTCATTAGAGCCCTTGCAGGTGGGCCAAAAAGCAGTTACGCACCATAGGGAGAGCCTACGTGACTCTTCCCCGTGTGTGGGACTCGACGAATATCTCAACTGTACCCACTTAAAACCCTCCTGCATCCACCAAATATCTAAACATAAAGGTGATAGGGAAGGACAGACAACAGTTGCCTAATACATTATATTGAAACCAAAATACGAAAACTTTCCAAACAAAGGAAAAGGAAGAATGAAAAGAAAAACGAAAGAATAATGCAAATTTAAACCATCCCTAGTACTTTTGGGAGGAGACCCGATCTATTTATGATTATGATTATTTATAAATTATCTTCAATAATTTATTAACATAGAAACGGTTTAGTAGTGTGGGAGTGATAGTTCCCTTTCCTAAGCACAGCTGAGGGCAAGAGCACGGGTAAAGTTTAAACTTGGATTAAGTTTACAGTTCGAGTTTCCTTCAAGTACTCCAGACTAATATTGGTTCCGTACCTAAAATTCAAGACAACACAACGTTTATCCTTCCCGATTCCTTCGTTCAAATCATGTGGTTAAATGGTAGAGCAAACCTGATGGTCAGAACTCATCACATAAAAGACGTGAAATAAAATATTTGGGAATTCAATTTATACTTACTGAAGCAGGGATTGAAGAAAGACGATTCAGTTGTCCAGCGGGAGTATATTCAAACCAGCTATTGGCGTCCAATGCCTCCCCCGCCTCCATTTCAAGCAGCGTTATTTGAGAACGGGCATCGTGTTTCAGCTACTACGCCCGTACCGGTGGCGACAATGCGCTGCATCGTGTGACCTGATCACGGTCAATTGGAGGAGCCAACTATTGTCTTCCATTAATTGGAACCAACTATTGTCTTCCATTAATTGGAACCAACTATTGTCTTCCATTAATTGGAACCAACTATTGTCTTCCATTAATTGGAACCAACTATTGTCTTCCATTAATTGGAACCAACTATTGTCTTCCATTAATTGGAACCAACAGTTGGCTTGCGTATTGGCGTCGTGTAAACGCGGACTGGCAAACTAGCAGCTTTTCCTCAGAAGATATGGTTATTGAAGGTGATACTATATGAAGGTTCATCCACAATAAGATGATGAGTAATAATGATCGGCGAGACATAGCCAGCAACAGTCGGTTTCGGTTTCAGGTCTATTGACATGCCAATCCGTTCTCGAGAAGTGGCGGTTAAGCAAGGCGCTACTAGTCCAAGACAATACGCATATTGTGGATGCGCTCCAAACCACGTAACATTACCGAAAATAGCGCAATATGGATGCCTAATATGAAATGCTAACCTCTGCTAATTTAAGTAATATCCGAAAAATCATAATAGTAATCAGAAATGGTACTATTTGCTGTAAAAATACAGGTTAATGACACACCAAAGACAAGGTAATATTAGTTTCACACGCTCGATTAAAAAAAAAACATAATAGCGCCATAAGAGCATGTAAATTGAATTGATTTCACTATAGATTCGTTCAAAGAAATCCAAAAGTATTGCGCAACATATCGCCAGATACCCTGATCATTACCCTTAAGCCTTGGCTATTCTGCCTATGACCACATTGATGACAAACAACTAATTAACTGCTACTACTGTACAATAAACTAATAAACACAGTGCGTTCCCATGTTGTTTTCCTAGGTAAAATTTTCTCTGAGTAAAGTTGCACTACTCTAATTTATTTTAATGCATTCCGATGCATTATATATTTAATGTCCTGAGAAGTTAATTCTAATACAATGATTTCACGTGTCTTATAAATGTTAACAAGAAGTATGAAGTTGGACAATTAAAATTATCGTTTTGTTGGGAGCCCAACTCAGAGTAGCGAAGAGAAAACGAGAAAGCAAACTGCCGAGAAAGAGTTGTGTCTAAATGTGACGATATTGAGGAAGTAGTGCTTAGTAACGACTAAAAATAGGTATGAAAAAGACGTTGGATAAAGTTTTATTTGATCAATACGAAAGAAGATCATGTGAAGCAGAAGAAGAGAAATAACTTCTTGGAGAGACACCGGTCTGCAAAGAGTTAAGCATTAACCAGGTGATATTAACCGAACTCGAGGCTAACTCATGGTCATCGATTAAAATAAGGAAGATGAACCTATACACTATTAAGAGTGGAATGTGTTTGTAATTTTAGAACTCTTATACACTTCTGAGAACACAAAGAAAGGAAGACGGTTGCCATTAAATCCGTGATATAAGGTAACTTCTGAAAAGTGAAAAAAACTGAGACTTTTTAAGAATTCTCAGTGTATTTGATAAAATATAAAATGAAATACTCAGTATCCTCTTTTACAGTTTGGAAGTGCTTTGCTTACTTTTGTTATTTGTATATAAGAATTTTGTATTAGGAACAGTTTTTAATTGTGTTCCGTTTAAAGAACGAGAAACTTGGGGTAAAAATTATACTATTGTGAAATGACAGACACTATTTTGTCAGTGTTTACAATGAGGCGATTAGCAAGGAACCAAGTCGAAAGGTTAGCCAAACTTTTTGAGCGTTGGCGTGTTTACATAGTAAATTAGTGTCATCAGCAAAAAGAACCATTTTGCAATCTGATGTGGATGATGACATGTAGTTCACATACAAGAAAAAGAGTATAGGACGGAGAATTGATCCTTGCGGTACTCCGCAAGAAAGTGACTTTGTTTCTGAAAGACAACGCTGAAGTGTCAACCACTCTTTGAAAGACAACCCTCGAGTGTCAACCACTTTTTGACAAAAAGGACCATATCATTCGGGAATCGTTTTATATAATTTCCTGTCCAAGAATATAAAAGATATTATGAAATTGAATATCTCCAAATCCGCGGTTAAAAACTACCTCCTGCACCAGTGCTTCTACAACGTAAAAGAATTTATTGATTTTAATAAAAGTTAAATGTCTTGTATTTTATCACGCCATTGCTTTAGTACTTTTTAAATAAGTTTTAACAATTTCAAAAACTATTTTCTTGTATGATTGTGTTGTCTTATGGCACATATTAATTTAGTTTTGTGTGTTCTCAACTTTGGCACGGTTGTGTACATTAATTCTGTAGCCCTATCCTGGCCCGGGTTTTTCTCCGGTTTTTCTACGGGTAGAGGTGGATTTCTTATACAGGTTCTCTAGGCTTTGTATAGGGGTATGTTTATTGTAATAATAATCCGTGAATTTATTGGTACTTCAATTCTTATGATTTTTAAACATTATACTCAGAATAATCTATAGTTCGATTATAATTTGTACATGTAAATTTTTTGCGTTCAATTACAAACACATTGACATTCTATTAGTATTATGACTCGCAGCTAACTTTTTATCTTATCTAGGAACTTTTGCTGAAATTTTTGAATCCGCCTCTGCCTTAGGGCTCTTTGATCGGAATTGATGGGATGGTCTCTTATTTGCTTCCGGAGAGCAAATTAATTTATTGTCCTCCACGTGGTCATAGGCAGTTTGTATTGCTTTTTTGACAATAAATTTATTATTACTCACATTTCATCCTTTACGGTTTTCGGAGTTAATTAAATACTTCCAATTCAAAACGATAAAACATTAATGTTACAACATTTGACATCTTCTTAAAAGTGACAATCCCAAAATATTATGCGTTGAACAAACCATTTCAACAAATACTAATAAACAAAGTAAAGGGTTTGAGGAAAAATTATGTTTGTATTTTTCGTTAGTCTACGCGTGATAATTGTAGAGTAATTTGTGACGGAGTTATGTATTTTAGTCCTACCCTTGTTAGTTACACATGGATTATTGTCCATCTTTCGTGTGAAACAACTGATAGCTTTGTTACGAATCGTCCAAAAAATTTGCTTAATAATATGTTTCATGTTGGTGCTAGGATGTAGTAAATAACTTGCTAAATCCCAATGTACAATTACTAGAGGTAATTTCTTGGTATTATTTCTCCAAACAAATTACAATTTGCATAATGTTATACAAGTATTATTAACTTTTCTTGCCATCTCATCATTACAACCGTAAGACCTGACATGTCACGCGTCTATTGTAAAGTATCAATTAAACTTTTTGAATTAACTAAACTTCATTCAGATGTATTATCAATGATAATTGTAAGTTCAATGGAGACTTAAGTAGTTCGTTTTCTCGTATTTAAATTACGTTTTCAGTGATTTTATTTCCAAATATAATGCGCCCATGTATTAATACGAAAATCTGCAGACCACAATTAAGTGATCAACATGTTTTTATACACAGCAGATATATTCTCTAACCCAAAATTTACTTACACCAAGTTTCATCAACTTTGTTTAATGTTTAAATTTTATTTTCTGTACAGTTAATCATGATTATCGTAATGTGCGTTCCATCAACTACTTTAATCGCTATTGACACATAAACGCTCATGGTCTCTTCCTTTAGCTGCGCTAATCGCGATTTTCTTCAACACTGCAAGTAATATGGCGTCCTTTTTTGCTTGTTTGCTCGTGACTCGATTTGTGTTTTGTTCAGTGACACGAGGGAGGCCCGCTGCTGCCTCTGGTGCCAATTGTTGTTTAGACCCATAACATATGATACAAACCCCACGGTCTCTGGCATGGGTTGTCCGTGATAACATGAGACAGAAGATAGTTCGACTTCGTCCTCACTGTCACACACCCGCTTGATAAGGTATTGTGCGCAGCAGTCAGCAGCCAGAAGGGAATCGAGTTCGTCAGCCCAGTCGATGTGCGAGAAAGATACCAAACTTCGTTTTACCCTTCGGACTACCCGTACATAAGACCGCTCTGTCTGTTTAATATTTAAGTCTGGTTGATGAGTTAGAAGATGCGTTGTTACCCACAATGCACTACAAAACAACTACCAACCAATAGAATTCTTCAGAATATCGATTGACATAATCGACGATTAGTTTTGCGGTATGAAATACATACAACATAATAACGATTAAATCTTATCTAATTACGTTTAAGACAATCGTGATTATTCTCCACTTTTGTGAAACTGGACCATAGAAATAAATACATAACGCAGTACTTAATCATATATTGATATACGTAAACTTTGATTTATTCTATTTTCAACACAAATTTAATATAATTCAAAATTGATGAACTACAATGATTCTTGGGTTATATAAATTCTCACTGACCCCGTTCATGATACTTCGAACTTGAGGAACGTACTAGCGTCGCACAATGGAGTATTTGAGACCAAAACCCAGACAAAAAGGGAAAAATCAAATGTTTCACAGCATTAAATATTATATCTCCGAATAGCTGATTAACTGACTCTTCGAACGATGTTAATTCACAGAAAATTGGTCAAATCTGGCGTCTGCTATCCCCGTTTGAATGTAAGGTTTGTATGTTTGTAGATGTCCTAAAATTAAAGTTTTAGCGTTTGTAACGTTTTAGAAATAAATTTATACTACCTGTATGGTTTGCTGGACTGACTTCAAATTTTACACAGGGATAAATAAAGATATGTTCTTTAGTTGTTTTTATTTTTTATTCTCATTGGAATTCAATTATAAGGTATCTTTAATTGAAAAATATAATTTTGAAGGCATGTTTTCGGAAGCTTATATTTAACGTACATTTTGTAATGCAATGTATGTGCAATGGATTTGCACCACTAGTTTCTGAGGAGAACATTTTAAATAATATTTGAATACTTTTTTTTTTGGAGACGTTGATAAAGACGGGATCAATTTGGTTCACTATTGATTGTCCGGGATCATTCCACGTTCCCAGATGAATTCTCTTTTGTTGGAATGATGTGCTCATTAGTTTCCTTCCCTAATCTGGGGTTAAGATCTCCCAGAATTAAGATAATATCACTTCTGTGAAGAGTCTGTTGTAGATCTTCATAGAACCCCTGTTTACATTAAATTTATTTCTCTTCCGTGAGAGTAAAATACATTTATTAATTATATTTTCTTACATTTTCCTCTTTCATTAAGTGGTACTGAAGACTTATTTTTGAAGAAGATTTTTTAACAACAAACCGGAACTTGCGTAACCTGAGATAGTTTTTGTGCCACTGTTAAACAGTGTAAATTCTTTCTAATTGATAGTTCCATCATCTTCCCATCTTGTGTCCTACAAGGCAACGCCATCTAATTTATATTTGCCGTCATGTTCAGCCAATTCATCCATTTTCCTGGTTGCAGTAGGGTAAGAACATTCCAAGTGCCAATATTCATAACATTATATCTTCGCCTGATTCGTCGGCAATCCTTACCACTTCTCCGATGCAGACTAACCAATAAGGACTTTTACCAATAGGCTCTTTCATAGGATCTGACGTCTTATCGCTGTCCTGACGCCCTATCCCTCCTCCTTTATCCGAACTAGGAACCGGCAACAACATTGGGAAACTACTCGATCCACCCGTCAAGCACTGCAGGCGGAGTTGTATTTTTGGTAGAAGCGGGATCCACATAAATACCACAATCCCTATTGTAGTTTTCGTAGCTGCCACCAGCTCAGTTTCCCGGGCAATCAAACACACGTGTAATAACAATAAATAATGATTTAATACAAATTAACTAGAAATCTGAATTTACAAACTGAGACAAACTCTCAAAATCATTGATACATATATAAATCTGTTATTGAATAAGTAATGCCATCAGAAAGCTTTGAAGTTGAAGTTTACCAAGACTACCGCAGCAGTCTTATGATTCATCGAGTCTCTGCGACCGGTGGGGTGAGGTCCGCAGGTCACATCTCCCGTAACCTGAGGACCTCTACTCCCACGTAAAAAGTCTTCGAGGATCTTCACTCTTCCCAATATATACTGAAGAGGAAGTCACGTGATCAGCAAATAACCACGCCTTCGCCACCACACCATGCAAGTACTCTTCTTGTTCACCCCTTCGGCTTCTAGGAACGCAGTCTGACCCGCGAAGACGAACAGCCATCGGTTTCAACTAGGCGCCCTCAAGCAACTTTTTCAAAATATCTCATTGTTCTACATCCGGTGACGTACTTCAATCACATCATCTTCAAATTCTTCTCTCTGAGGTACACCGAAATTCCAGTGGATCTCGCATGGGTCAAAGTCGCAGGCCGCATTCTCCGAGAACAATCGTACCTTCCTTAGGAAGTGAAAGCTATACGTTCAAATAATACCTCAATAACTGAAGAGGCTTACGGTGGGTCCCACGTTCGTCGCCCTTCCGTCTTAGCGGCGAGCGGCTACTTTCTGTAAAATTCTTAGCAGAGTCCGGCTTGTGAAATGCGAAGAAATATTAATATTTCACAAATCGATAGAACGTCTTGGCTCTGACGTTACACGGATCTGCCCTGTCCACAATAACATAAAAGTGTAGTCTAAAATAACAACATTTGTAATCAATGTATTGTTTGTATAAAAATAGAAATTACAACAATTATACAAGATGTACAAAGGATGTTAAATCAATACCGTATAATGTCGATGTGTCCTGGGTATGCATTCAATTGTGATACTGCATATACGAGAGTTGAGGGCTACAGGTGATACAATTTGATTACAGATTGAGTATATGAAACAGATTAAAATTGAACCGCAAAATGGAAAGCTGGCAGTTTTAATACACTGATTAAAGTTTTTCGAAATACATCCTGTCCCTTCATAGTCTCACATCGTTGATCCAATATCTCATTCTATTCGTTTTCCTATTTTCACATTTAGCGACGTGGAATTTCATCATATTTAGTATTACGATTCGTGATTTTTCTTTCTCTCCATATTATTTAATTTATAATAAATGTACAAATGAAATAGAGAAATATACGCGCTTCCAAAAAAAATTCGAGTTGGTTATCTACAGTATTAATTTATATTTAGAGAAACTCTTGTCGGCAGCTGGTTTGAAGGCGCATGGTAATGAGTGTTGTATCAATCGCCACATTCCCCACCACGATAGCATGACGATCACATTTCAACGAAACGTCCTTCCAGAAAATCGTATCCCTCTCTTCTTTCGACAACTGTGCGTAGCTAAGCAGCTAACTTGTTTTTACGAGCTGTCACTTTTGCTCTTGAAAGGGTGAGCTTCTCCTCCACCAGCATTCCACCTCCAGCGCGCATTCTTTACGCGCACCTTCCAATCATGTCGCGACAATATTACGCACACGTGAGAGAGAGGTGAAACCTACGAGTTGCTTTTTATCCAAGCATTAACTTTAGCATCAATTTCTTTTCGTTTCGTGGAAAGACTTGCATACTTAAAGTAACTTAAATCATTTTCAAAACATTAATCTTGATCTTGATCAAGGTATGCCACACGTTAATTTCGTTGTCGTGTCCTCGCATTTACTTCCCTCAGAATGGCTTGAGATTTAAGAGTCCCGAAATCAGTAAAAGCTAATGACAAAAATTACGGGCATCTTTAATAATAGACAAAAATATATAATTTGCTGTTCCTCAACAAGCAACCCAATTCTTGTCTTGTAATTTATAACACATGCATATATGAAGAAAATAGACAATGTTCCGTAAACAGATATAGCTAATATAAAGGACCTCGTTAACGACAGTGACCCTATTAAAGGCAATTTCAGATGTAGCAAGAGGAACAGATGATACCTTTGGAGAGTTTCTCGTTGAACACTTTCGTTGCATGGGTCCTACACCTTTATGATTAAAATTTCAAAAACCTGTGTTGCAAAACTTCACCATTAGCCTTGACTCTACACTCGCAATTAATTCTCAAACATAACGTAAGTAAGTCAATAACTAAGATGTGTAACTGGATAGAGGCAATACTAATGATAGTAACTTCCTGATACTTATTTCAATTTTGGACATAATCACCCTGTACATTCAGACACGTATCCCAAGTCCTTCAAATCCTGTGGCAAAGACGTCTTTTAGTCGCTGTAGCAGCCAACGAGTAACGTCTTGCGGCATCTGTTTTCAAATTTACGGCCAATGATTTGTGTACGAATGATTTGTTTTACACGCTGTACTGTGACTGCAGTTGAAACCTCCCAGGTCTCTCACCATCTTTGCCTTCCGTAGTTGAACTTCTGGATCCAAGTAAACACAGTTTTCCGCGAGAAACAACAATTACCATACATTTCGCGATGCACTTCTTCCGCCATTGTGCACTAGCTATGACGACGACCCTACATATCCTGCATCTTCTGGCGAAAGTGCACCAATTATTTAAAACGGTATAACGAAAACTGACGTTTGTGACATATATTTACTTGTCCTCGTATGTTATATTGCGCTTTGCAAATTTAGAGGTGAGAAATGGAGCTGGAAAAGAGATAAAGTAGAAGTATATTTGGGAAAGATGATCAGGCAGTCACGACCATGAGCGACGTTATCCGAGAGCGATATACTGGTTAGTGTGTTGGTTTTGTGGCGTTGCGTGTGTTATTCGTTGCGTGCTCCGACGACGGATACAATACTGGACTCGTGGAAGGGGAGTTTCTCTTTGGAGGGCAAGCGCTCCGCCCCCACACAAATCGCTGTTCACTTTTCTTGGTGGCAGTGAAGAAGATGGAAAAGAGGTTAACGATTTCTCAGGACGAAACTGGGCATCTGAAGGGTCATTAGCGTTGATACCGACTGAGGTACCTAGTAATTTTTTTTTAATGATAGAAAAAATTCTGGCGTTCGAATATGCGTAATAAAATATAAAAGTAATGAAAATTAAACAAAATCTCTCACATAATTGTAGAAACCGTTTCGGTTTTCGCATTTGGGTAGACAAGATCACTTTTTCAAAATACGTGAAAGGAAAAACAACAGACGTAGACTCGAATACTCGTTTCTCAATAAATCAGTGAGGGACTGGAACAATTTTCCTGCCGATGTCGTGTGAACGCTATCGAGCTCAGCAACCTCTCTTAAATTCAAACACGCTCTAAGAAGAGGGGAGCAGACAAATTAAAAGGATTAGGCAAGTTCGGGAAGAATGGGTAAGTTAGTATAGATGGGAAGCTAGTGGAGGGATAGTGAAGTGAAGTGATACGAGGGAAATAAGTGATTTAGAAAAGGTGGGAAGGGAAATGTTTAGTGCACGAAAGGAGTAAATCGAGTGTTCGGGTCATCAGAGAAATAAAAGGAGCAATTAGTTTTTTTATCAATTATTTACATGTTTCAGGGTACAGTGTGCTGTGATTGTGTTAGTATGTTTACTTATATGCTCTGTGATGTATTATTGTATTTTTTGTATTGTATTTCATTATATACAGCCGTTGGGTAAGATTTGTCTATTTGCAGTAAATAAATGTATATTATTATTCATTAGTAGAGCTCGCTAAACCCTACTTGAGAGAGCTAGGTTTAGAGACCCCTACTGACAAAGGCGATAGCCAAAGCTGTTTGTAGAAATATGTGAGTGACTTTTATGAGCTTTATTTTCTATTTTATCATTATAACTTTTGTGATTATTGTTATAACTTTTTAAAGTGAGAGTAAAGTCACTTTATTTTCAAGATTTCACTTTCACGTTTCATGTAATCAAATGGGAAATCTTTCGCGGGTTCATTTGAGTATATTCAAAATATCTAAGTAGAGATGCCATTGCCATCACTAGAAATTGAAAGAAAACTACCACAACAAATTAAGAAACCAACAATTCAATAATTTTCGAGTTTTACCGAGTGAAAAAAGAATATGAAAAAGAACTCGATCTAGGCGGAAACTGTAACCAATTATTACATCAACCATTTCAACAAAGGGCGATAAACAGTTATGTTTTAATATAAATTTCAAAATATACAAGTTTCAACGCTACGCATTGATTTGCTTCAGGTATAAATCTAAAGCGCAGGAAATTCAAATGTCTTTCATATTTATGACACATTTGAGTTTGTTTTGAATCGTACAATTTTATTTCTTTTGTGCTATCAAAACAAGAAGACAAAGTTGAACGAGTATTATCCGCTGTTGTCAAGGTCATCGCGAAGAAAAATTCGTATGATAATTCATATTATATACAAATGAATAATGCACGAGAGAAAAACTTGGTTTGCACGTCCATTGTCTGCAGTGTGCCTTAAATGACCAAATATTACAAAACATTCTCGCTTTATACTGAAGAAATATACAATAAACTGGTGGCAGTTGAAGACACCCCCACAGAGGGATCTCGCGAATTCGAAACAACGCTCATGCAGATATGTTTTAAGATTTACGACCTTTTGACGGACGGATTACGATTTATGCCGATACCGACAGCGGTGGTCTAATGGTAGCGTCTCCACTTCCACAATCCTGTTGAGCGGTAGAGCGTGGGTTCAAACCCTGCTCGGCCGAACTAGATGAGGTTTTATTTAACTTGGGTTTCCCTCACTTACTCCAGACAAATGTCGGAAACCATAATTTCTCCGGATATCTCTCCTTCCCAATTTCCTTACCCAATGCTTGGGTGGAAAACAGGCCTCATGGCGTGAACCTCGTCAAAAGACATTATATGAATAAACAAATTTCTTTTGTCCTTTTTCTGGACGCAACATTTCCCAATAGTTGGAGTCGTCTGGAGTAACAAATTGTTACAACAAATATATCAATAGAACAATTTAACATGATATTAAACGTGAATATTGATTTTGTATGTTCTTGTACGTAAATATTGGCCAGTCTCAGTTGGGTCGTCAAGGTGGACGGACGTGTTTGGGAGCTCTCGTGATTGTGAAAGGTAATGGGTTGCTCACTTGGAGATTACCGCGCCCGGGTGGGTATTTGGATGAACCGCTTATCTTGTGTTCGCGCGGATGTAACATGCGTCATCGGCGGTGGCAGCGACGGCTTGGTCAGGGCAGCTGCTTCCTTATGTGGAGCCACTTTCGTACGAGCTAGCGTTTGCTGGAGGAAAAACAAATTGGTGAACGCTCTGTAAATGCAGTTGCTGAAGATGGAAGCCGGAATACTTCTTGTCTCACTTTAGGGGACTCAATTGTCCGACACGTGGGGAAAGAGGACAGCTCTATGAAAGTTGAATGATATCCCGGCATCCGGACGGAACAACTGCGACGCGTGACTGAAAAACGATATTTGGGTACCCCCGATACTGTTATCCTCCACGTCGGAACAAACGACCTCAAAAGTTCGCGTAACCTCGATTATGTTATGGGACAGGTGTACGATCTTGTTTTGGCCACCAAAAAGAAGTTCCCACAGTCCATCATAAAAAGTAAGTGACAGGATGCGGCAAAAGGACGTGTGGTGGAAAAAATCAGGGCCATAAATAAACGCATTGATTGGGTTGATGTCCATAACGTAACCTTTATGGACGGCAACAGTTGGGTGGATGAAACTTATTTTGGGCGTGACGGGCTTCATTTGACAAGGGGGAAAGCTTTTCTCGATGTTTTCCTCTGGCGACCGGAGGATGAGCTTATATCTTGTGACACTGTAGACGGTACAAGTGACCACCGCGCGGTTATCTTACAAGTCCACTGAGCTAATTCCCAAATATCTAGACCACGGGAAAGAATAATTTATCAATGTAATAAAACAGATTTCCAATTTTTTCTACGTCAAAATTACGCGAGATGGGCTGGAACGGGAAGCTCTGTGGAAGAATCTTGGTTAAACTTTGAGAATATAAGATTTAAGAGCATTGAAAAATTCGTTCCCCATAAAAAATTAAAAAACAATCCTGACCCTGAATACTATAATAGTTACATAAGACGTTTGAAAGCAAGAAAAGCGTGTAAAAATCAAAAGAACGGGGCTGACAACGAAAATAATTACAAATTTCTCTTTAAGTAGTTATTAATAGCAAAGAAAAATGCTCAGGAGTATTTTCTACACAATATTTTCCAAAATAAAGACAACTGTTGGTCGCTATTTTATAAATACCTGAAAAGACGGAAGGGGAATAAAGAAAGTACACCCGCTATTAAAAACAACGGTGTAATCTACACAGAACCTCAGGATAAGGCCAATGTTTTTAATTCATATTACTCGTCGATTTTTATCATTTTCTTTATTAACGACAGTTTAAATTTGACAAATAATTCCCATGTATATACTTTTGTTCTAAATATTGGAATGTTGTGACAGCGAATATTCAAGATAAAGAATAAAATATGAATTGGTCACGATAAAATTACCGGGGATTTACTTAAACTCGGTGGGGAGCCCATGATTCCGTGTCTAGCCATACTTCTTGATATTTCATTAAATAATTCTTCATTACCACTGGACTGGAAAAAGGTGATTGTGGTACCAATTCACAAAGGAGGTGATCGCTCATTAGTTAGTAATTATAGACCAATTAGCTTTACCTCCGTAGTATGTAAACAGATGAAATATATTACTGCTGATAATGTGAAGAATACTTGAGAATTTTTTTTTTCTACATCTTGCCCAAGACGGTTTTAGATCCGGGTACTCATGTGAGAGCCAACTTATTTCCATTTGCCAGGACTTAGCTGAGTCTCTTGACGGAGGGAGTACTGATGCAATAGTTATTGATTTATCAAAAGCGTTCGATTTAGTGGCACATGACCGTCTTATTGCAAAAATTGCGAAGTCAGAAATTGATTCGCGTGTCGTCAAATGGATTTGTGAATTTCTCCGAGATCGCTCTTAGAATAGATGAGTGCTCCTGTAAAGAAAGTGCGGTGACATCGGAAGTACCACAGGGAAGCGTTTTGGGTCCACTTCTTTTCCTTGCATATATTAACGATATATCAGAGCATATTAATTTGATAGGGCGTTTATTTGCAGATGACTGTATTATATATCGGAATATTAAAGAAGACAAGAGATCGAAATATGTTACAGAGCGATCTAAACGAAATGTGGAAATGGGCTGAGACGAATAAAATGAAAATAAACCCTCTAAAAAGTAAATCTTTATGTTTTTCCAGATCAAAAAGAAAACCTGCTCTGAACTATTAATTAAATCATCTGATTATTACTGAAGTTTCATGTTGTAAATACTAAGGTGTTATAATTTCTCGTGACTTAAATTAGACAGAACATTAAATACACAACACAGAAAGCTTGGAGAGCGCTGAACTTCGTGAAACGCGTACTTTGGAAAGGGAACTCGAAATCTAAAAGCTTGGCATACACTTCATTAGTTCGACCTTTACTGGAGTACAGAGCCGCTTGCTGGGATCTGTATAGGGAGTGTCAGATCAATGAATTAGATCGGATACAAAGAAAGGCAGCAAAATTTGTTAGGGACAACACTCGTAATATTAATTTAGAGGGGGGATCACTTTCCAATCGAAGAAACTTAGCGCGTCTTTATACTCTATTTAAAGTCTACATGGGAGAGCGTACATGGAAATCAGTCACCGCTAGGCTACACAAACCGAATTACATTTGTCGCGGCGACCACAAGAGTAAAATAAAATGTAGGAAAGAGAAAACGGATATTGGTAAATACTATTTTGTGAATAGAACCATTGTAGACTGGAATAACTTATCTGCAGCAACACTTTCGAACTTACTAAAAATAGTAAAATGTTTCCGCAGCCGTCTTCTTGCTTTGTTCAAATATGATCATATATGAAGTGCAGTGAAGTGTAGTGAGGTGATTTGAGTCTAAGGGTATAGAAAATGCTCAGAGTGAATATTGAAAATGAACTGTTCATGATTGTTCTCAGCAAACCTTTTTTTGGGTATTTTTTATAGTTATTAATTTCCTTTATTTATGTTATAGCCATTACATTTACGTTAAGGGTATACGAGAGTAATGACATCTGTGTGTATATTGAGCGTGTTTGTATATATATGTTTCTGTAACTGTTTGTAAGCGAAAATGTGTTTGTGTATGTATGNATATATATCAGAAGTCGAACAAACGTGTTTTAAAACTGCGGTTCTCTTCACACTAGAGAAATGTCGGTCTTATATCTACATGTCCTCGATAACACTAAAATATTTCCTTCAGGTGTAATTTATGGTGAAGGTAAAAGCATAATAACCCGAAACTCTGTACCGGCTTCTTCAAAGAAAGAGAAATCACAGAAGCCACTTAAATAACGAAATGTGGCCGCTGGTCGGTAAAAATCATTGATATCATCACCCTTTTGCTTACGTGAGACGGTAGGGGAAGATCTACTCNGAGACAGTGTCATGACAACACGTGAATTTGAGTTGCGTTGCAGTAACACGACAAGAGGAGAAAAGTAGAGAAATAAATGAACGATTTTTAATAGTACTTACACATTTCTGACTTCTCAGTTTAAAATATTAAGAATTAATTAGCTTTTCTGAATATGTGACCAATCTTGACTAAGTTCCACCAAAACCAGAACGTTTTGAGAATAAATATAAGGTTATTTTCTGTTATCTGCGTTTCGTGAAGAGTACTGTCAAATATTGAATTTTCCTCTGTCCTCGAGTCCGGAATAAGCTAGCATAATATGTTTGCTTAATGATTTACGGAATATGTTACTGAAAATCATAATACCTGCTATATTTATGTTGGTATTTTACCCCCAGTACATCTGTAAAAACATTGTCCCATGAGATGTCAATGATTTACAGCCGTGTTTCATATAGGAAGTAATGGGCTTTGTCTTAGGTCAAGTTTGGGTCCACGATGGAAGCAAAAACAACAACGTGGTGACAATGTAAACAAATAATAGATTTAGGTTTCTCTGAGTTGCAAGTGACAAGCCGTTAAGCAATAGGAAACCATAAGAATTTTCTTTAAAATCTTATAACGTTTTCTGACCAACTGTAAAGTATGGTATTTCAACAAATAAAAATATATTTTACATTTTTCATATTGTTTGGTTGCGTTTGCTGTTAATGATCAATTACTTATAAGCACCGGAATACTGTGAACACTTTATTCGATTTAACGGTAAAAAAAGTACTTTGTGATGTTCTTTTTTCTCTAGGAATTTTAAAAATAGTTTTTGCCGTATATATTTTGGGATTCCATTTAAACCGGGTTAGTGCTTTGGATTCGTTTCACCGACTGCAACCGTGCAAAATTAACTCACTATAAAAAGTGCACCCTTAATATCCAAATTTGCAACAGAAAGATTCTTGTAGCGGGTTTAGAAACCCTTGTAAGAAATTTCTACTGGAAAATATGGAATGGAAGTATAAGTAATGACACTGCAAAACAGTAGGGCTTTGTCTTAGGCCAAGTTTGGGTCCACGATGGAAGCGAAAACAACAACGTGGTGACAATGTAAACAATTGACGATAATCATTGCCATGACGACATGAATACAACAATTAACGATAAGCTTCGGTGAAATCTGACAGAAAATCGAAAACCGATATTAGTTGGAATATTTGTTCGAATGTTTGTTAACAGACAAATATACATATGGGTAAAATGCCACCATTCCTTATTTTAAGCCAACGAATCAAAATATTCATTAATGTCCAAAGAAGAAAGATAATACAATGGCAGATGACGGAGCATTTCGATTTACTTTCCAATATGTTTAAAAATGATAAAGTAATTGAATTGATAGAAACAATCTCATGGTTTATTTTGGACAGTTGACATGCATCAAGGAAAGAAAGTGGATAAATTAATACTATTCTGTTAAAGCTTCTTCATTCTTTTTGTCTAATCTGACCAGCATTTTGTAGAAGCATCGGAATAATGATACCATGTTTCCCGATTGTTTATTTTAACACAAGCATTGTATAGAAAGTGTTTAGTCTTCACGGGAATAATCGAGATTTTCAAACATTTGTAACCTCTACTTTAATATGTCCCTGATAGTAACCGTTGGTGTTTGAATATAAAAGAAAACAAAAAAAACTGCATTAAGATTCATAGAATTTCCGACACCCACTTCCACTAGAAGTTTTTTTGTCAAGATTCTATTTAAGTCTAATCATGCATTGCTGCTCGCAGCTGTAATTCGAAAGTGCTTCACGATGAGTTAGTCTTATAGCGCCATCCAATTACTGCACTGGTGCGCCCCGAGTGCAAAAATGGTGTTTCACCAGACAGAAGTTGCACAAGTGCAGGTTGTTCCGTTTGTCTATGGAAGCGCTCTTCCTTCTCAAAATGTTCTCGGTGGAGGGACTGCCCTGGGAATTGTTGAGGTTGGGTTAGTCTCTGGATAACGCATCCATGATGGTTGCTACGATATCATGCAAATATTGTCTTCGTCTGTAATCTCCCCAGATGAATAGCAAGAGTTGTACTCGAATTAATCCTCTCCAAAAGAGGACTTATTAAGATGGATGATTTCGTTTCGTTAATACGATAATAATAATAATGAACAGGTAACATTTGCCCTATATACGTATGAATACAAAAAGTCTTTTGTTGATATGTTAGTAATTTTCTATTCTCAATTATTGTAGTTTCGCTAACTTTTGTGGCTAACGATGGTTCTGTCCGAATTATGCATCCTACGTGCAGCTAAGATATTTACTTGCTTATTTATCAGCTGCTGGTGGGCACTCGGAGCAGTAAATAGAAAGCGGTCTCGTGTGATGTTATAATTCATTCAGTTTTTGATACAACACATGAAGATGAAGGGTATGACATTGGTTCGCGGAACGAACACATGTAGGTCCCGTAACATGGTTTGACCTATTCACGAGCACAGATACACAATGCCCGCTCTCACAGACGCTCGAGAACTCCTTTTGTTCCAGTGCAAAAGAATAGGAACAAAAAATAAATGTATGTTTTTGACTAGTGTGGTTGAACTTTTTATACGTATGTTCGTATTATTATAATCACGTGGACTTAATTTTAAGCACGTGTGTATTTTGACTCCGATCCGTGTTCATGACGCTAATGTCCATGAAAAATAATTCGTTTCTTCTTAACATCGTTAGTTATGGTTTATGATTAATTTTTTTCTGTATAAATGTATTGCTGTGTAGAATACTTAAAGGGAATACAAATGAATTTTCCCTCTCCTCCCTAAAAAACAACAACTCTAAATTACTAATAGTGTCTCGAAAAAGTGAAATTTCCACTGATTCTAAGTAGGCTAGAACTTCGAAATGATTTTCTCGTTATGTCTTATAAGTGACATACCATAATATGCTATACGTAAACACACCGAGTATTGAGAATCTACGGTGTTGAAACTATTTTAACAAATATCTATAAACTAACATTTTGCAGTAAACGCTATTGGTTTTCATAATATAGATTTGTAAGTTCTTTTTAGTGAAAGCACTTTGAATATTTTTATGTATTATTTATCTCGAATGAAAATGGATTATTTCATTTATGAGTAATTATTGTGTATCATTTTAAAGAAGTCTTCTTTACTATATTTTATTACAATTTTTCCCTTCACACAAAAACTCAACGATACAATTTCCGCAATTCCCACATTCATGTTTAAAGAACTTTATTTATATTTTCTCGTTAAATGTTTGTTCGTCGATTTCCCCTCATCTACTTTAAGCCAAACTTTGACTAGTGTGATCTGCCATTATTTTTATGCTCCTCGTAGCTCTCTTACCCTATACTTGTCCCGAAGCAGTGATGTCCAGAAATGGAGCGCGCGAATAGACTTGCGATCACCCACCACGCGCTCAGAGATCGAAATTGCGATAACGGATTCTGAAAACACCCAGAATACTCGATACTTAGATAATAATTTGTACATGTAATTTTTTTGCGTTAAAATACAAACACATTGACATTCTATTAGTATTATTACTCGTAGCTAACTTTTCATCTTATCTAGGAATTTTTTAATCCGTCTCTGCCTTAGGGCCCTTGATCGGAATTAATGGGATGGTCCCTTGCTTACTTCCGGAGAGTAAATTAGTTTATTGTCCTCCATGTGGTCATACACAGTTTATACTGTTTTTTTGACAATAAATTTATTATTATTATTATTATTATTATTATTATTATTATCATTTTTCTGATATCGGGCAGCAGAAAGTGGTCTACAAATTATTTTCCTTGTCGTCTCTACGACTAAGCGTTGCACAAGCTTCTGCACAATCTTCTGCAACTACAGAGTAACATTTTTAAAGAGGATTGAACACAGCAATATATATTTGTTTTGATTACAAACAGAATCATTATGTAGTGATGCAAAATAATCAAAAGGAAACAAAAAATCATAATAAAAGTACTAACTTTTTCCTATATTCTTCAGTAAAGTTTTTGTATTCCTATCCTTGATAATGTCACTTGATACTGCTTTTCTTCTTTATCAAATGTTTCCCATATAAAAACTATTGTGCACTATAACCCCGTTCCTCGCGCAGAAGGTTTCTGTCCCAAAGAGAACGAAGAACTAACCACTTCCCCTTCCACAAGCGAGCGTCAAAACGCTCAAAGGATTGTCTCGGAATATCATTGCCGCAGAATGAATGATCTGCCCTCTTAGAACACAGGGTAAAACTCTCTGAAAGGGTAGTTTGACGCATATGTGTTACGCGCCTCTACTTTATTTCGTCTATGGTTTATGCTAATATTTTGAATTATGAGGAAGTTATTGGCAGTTAATTTCACTCCCCTGTTGCAACAGACAAATGTAAAAAATAAAAATTTATGACTACACTTGCAGTTAGAATACATTAAAATAATTAAACTTTATTAAAATTTTCAATTAGGGGTAATTTAGTTTTTCCTCTTTCAACGCTGACATTATGAGTTCTAGTAGATGATACATTAAATGAAAGTCGTGAACGGCAATACACTAAAAAAAATATACGTTAAGGGCACAGATCGAAGAAATATTCGCGTGTCGAAGTCCTTATTTGATAAGTTCATACCCACACAACAAACGTCTTGACAATGTGTTATCTAATCCAATTATCGTTCATGCGTTCTCAAACGTTAAAATGAAAAGAAATGATAATTGAATGTAAGAAAAAGGAACTTAGAAATTGGATAAATTATTTGTCCACAACTTTTTATGCAAAGTATATTATTTGAATCTTTCCAGTTCCACAATTCATACTATCATATTTCTTACATGTTATAAATACTTTGAAGAAATCTTTTTTTTTTCGAGTGGCGCCGTCGTGATCCTAATGTTAATGCGAAACAACAGAGAAAAATACCTCATGAGAATGTAGTGATGGACTAAGTTAAATATCTAAATCTAGTTCAGATATTGGACTTTTAACTTACTTTACCCCAGTTCACAGGCACGTTTGGTAAAAATAACAAAATAATAAATAAACTTCTTCATTGGAAAAAGATATGTATATGTTTGCACTCGACTAATGATTTTGAACAGAAATTGGACGCAATATTTCACTTCATTGGATCTCTTGAAGATCAGCGAAAGTAAAATTCATTTCCATACGTGTAACATATTGGATGTTATCCTCTTTCCAATTTTCACTCAACTTAATCTTCATTCAGAATATATGAGTGCATCTAAGTATCCCTTGTGTTTAACGTGCATTTAATACGAACACAAGAGCAAAACCTAATTAATAAGAAACAGTAAAACAACTTAAAATCCACCATGATTCTAATTTACTACAAAAAATAAAGACCCAGAAATAGGAGAAATGACGAATCTTTATATATTCATCCAGCCAATAACCGCATGTTAACCGACAGTATTACAATTCCAAGCCTGTAATGAACCGACGTAAACGCAGATTTCGGAATACGCACTTCATCCTCGAGCGTTTGGGGACATGGTGTGTGTGGTAAGCGACACCATTGGCGGCGTGTGAATTATCGCTAAGCGACTACCCTGGGGTTACGCCCACCGCGCGGCGACCACTGCGGTACTCCGCGCTGTCATCGGAAATAATGGCGCGCTCTTGTTCTCACTCGCGGTGAATGTGAGTCTGTGGAGCACGAGGACAATGTGGAGGGCACTGAAGGGGAAAGTCGAAGCCACGAAATGGCGAAGGGTGAGGACCTAGTCGACAGGGAATATAAATGTTTGAAAGGCTCGAAATCAGTCCTTAGTGAAATTTTACTTTTTTATTATTACTTTTTAACGATATGTATTTATAATAGATCTCTAATGACCTAGACGTTGGTGAGCCCTAAATCCCCTATTTAAAAAAATATATTTATAAAAAGTAGTTTTTTGGAAATATCCCGTTTTGTCCAGTTATTTTTAAACAATTTCCGAAAATGAGGCGCTAAAATCATTTATTTTCTGGTATGGGACGAGTTTTCAAGGTTTTATATCATATGTACGTTAAAAGGAAATGTGCTACGTAATAAGAAAAAAAATGTGAAAGAAAACAATAATTAAACAAAGAAACGTAAAATAGTTATATTAAAATGTATTTAAAAAAATAAAAAAGTAATGAAAAAATGCAGAAGACTCTAAATATAACGAATAAAATAAATTATTGGACGTGTATATGACGTGTATTTCTGACTGGATTCATTACCGGAGGGGGTTTGCTCCACTATATAGTTTTACGAGAAATTATAAAAAGCACGCACGAGCGCAAAAACAGTTGACGAATCGAAAGTCAATCATCAACTGAAGATCACTGCTGAAACTGACATAATACTGCACAACGCGAAAAACCGAAACATTGTGCACAATATTGATTTTATGATTCATTAAAAAAAGAAAGGAATTCAATTCACTTAGTTATATCTCCCGGATAACGCTACCATTGCGCGATGATTAAATAGAAACTATATATGGAGTATTGTTAGGTTACATCACGATTTGATGAAGAAAATGTTCATAAAAGTATTTCATTATTGAAGCATTCTATGGACCTGTTAATTTTTATTTTATTTAAATATGCCAATTTGTAAGTACGAGTAATACATTCGTTGCATACACTTCAATAAATTTGGAAGTAGAGTAAGATCGTTGATTCAGAACAAATACAACGACAGGGAAAATACTCTCGTAAAATACTTGAACAATATTTGTTTGAATGAACAACCGAAGTAACATTCTACAGAGCGATTGAAACTGAATTTGATGAAATATCCACAAAAACACATTACAAAAATTCAAGAGAATATTTTACAGAGTGTGGCAACATGCACATTTTGCCAGCGTCTGAACAAGACGTTTCCTGCATATTTTATAGCATATTCCGATTTTTCATGCTGCACATAAATCCGACCTCTATTTTTAAGCTATGGGTGTCGATGGCTTTGACGCGTTCAAGCACCTCGCACGATGAGAGGAAGATCAACAACAAGGTGCGATAAACCATGCTAACACGATTTTTATGAGTGATGAATGACGAGACTAATTAGAATATACGAGCCAAAAATGAAGGCAATTATTTGCAGGAGCACTGCGCTTTTTATCGGCCTACTCTTACTTGTCGATAACAATGAAGAATGGTTTTAAAAAATACGGAAGGACATAGGTAAAATTCAGGCGATGTATTTGACGGATAAGATTGAGAAAGAAGGAAAGTTAGTCGTAGGTATTGAGCAAAGAAACCATTCAACTATTTCCGAATCAAAAGATTCACGCTTAGGTTTTTAATAAAAAATTTGTGTCAAAAATTTTAGCTCAATAGGTGAAAAAAAAACTTTATCCCTTGTGTCTGAGTGCTTTCAGTATAAAGTGAGTCACAAATGTGACCGATGGAAAAGACAATTGTTTGGTCAAAATATGGTCACGGAAACTCAGGCAAGCATATTAGAGTTTTCTTGATTTATCGACCCGAAGCATGAGTCATGTTTCAAATATCCAGTGAAGGTTATTTAACCTTCACAATATGAAGAGAATTTTTATTGTCAGGATTATTACTTTCTTTTTCATCACCTAATTTGAACTGCGCTCATTACGCAACGCGTTAGTTTCCTCGTCTGTTTTTAATTTTTGAAAATCCTCATTAGTCGCTGAGAAAATAAATTTAAGAATATACCGCACGTCACGTTCATTTTATTTGGAAATTCGTTAAATTACAATTTTTTATCGCTAGGAGCAAAAAACTTCTATCAACATTTAAGAGTTATTTTTTCCTTTGAAATATTAAAAAAATTCCAGTAATGTGCCTCAACGACCTTTCTACTTCGGAGCTGTGATATTCTAGTTTTATTTTGTGGCATTATTTGTGATTGCATCAAAAATATTCATGGTTATCCACTTGAACTTTTGCGCACTAGAAACGAATAATTCTCATAAAAAAGATAAAACATTTCCTGGGGGTAATACACGATTAGTTTAATTTTCTACAGTTAATTCAGATCACGATGAGTAACAAGTGGTTGAAAAGTATCTTATTCATTTGTAATTAATTAAGGTAAATTTACAAATATGTAAGGAGCATACGTTCAAGAATTACAGTTCAGGACAACAAACTAAGTTAGGGTTATGCGTTAACGGTATCTATTCGATGACAAAATGTCACGTGAAAACTCTTCACCCTTTTAAAGCACTATTTCCAAATCATTTTAGAAACTCCATTGTTCCCAGGTAAAGATTCTCGGCACGAGAAAATTCCTAACTTCTTCCATCAAAGAATTCTACCGTATGTTATCCTGTTAATGAGTAATAATATTTTCAAGTCGTAATAATGTCCTTGTCACGGTCAGTACAATATGAAAACAATAAATCGTAATAGAAAACGACTTATACATATAATTTGTAGCAAAGCATGAAAAAATAAAAACAAAAAGCAACAACAACAAACAAGAAGACAAAAGTACCGTTTCCTGCGTTACTATTTTCATATGATGTGATCATTCGTGTAGAAAATGAAAGTATTTCGTTAAAATTGTTATTTTTAAATTAATTACCTATCTTTCCTCAATATTTGCTTCAAAGACACAAGTTTTATTAATTATGGCAACCTCATAAGTAAAATAGCAAAATCATAAAGTAAATTTGATATATTTCTCAAATGAAAATCTATATGAAAATTATAAGAGCGAATAAAAGTTCGGGATTTGATACATTTTGAAACGTAAATTTTAAAATAATTTAATTACTCGTAGCACTTATTTCTGTAAGAGATGATAGTAGGAATTGAGTATTTTATGTTAACCCAAACTTCGATCACGCTTTTATTATAATATCCTCAAACATTTTATGCGATCGAAAAATTTGATTGTGTTTTTAAAAAAAATTGCTTCTTAACCTTTGAAAATAATTCGGTGATAATACTATCAAGAAAGTAAAGGAACTTTCCATGTATGCACAGAATTGGAAATAGAACAATGAATTAAATTGGAACTCCACTACCTTATTTCGGAAAAATACCCGCATCAGTTACAAACATCTAAACACACATTTCGTTTGACGGTATAGACTATACTGCGCCCTTATTATAGCGATACATCACATAAATTAAGTCTCATATCACTCAAGACTTCAACTTAACCACGTTACTCCATTACAAGAAGTCTCCCGAAGTTCGACCCTCGAACGCACGCGATACAGAATAGAAATCGATCATTCGCATGACGTACGTGAACAAGCTCACGTCCGGTATTTGATGGAAGGTAGGGAGCGTTATCCGGACGACAGAATCCCCCAGTGACCCTCTGGGACTCATCGCGAAGTCGCCATCTGTTAGGGGAAGAGGGATTTCTCGGGGACGGGAATTTTGCGTCGAGGTAAAAGGCCACCAGTCCCTGTCTCAGATAAGATAGCGCAAATGTAACTTGCCAAGGGTCTCTTAAAGGGAGTGCAGCGAAGTGCAAAGGAGGAAAGTTGCTGGGGGGGGGAATGAATGAGGGGAAATAAAATTTGAATGAGCTCAAAAGTAGCTGATTCGATGTCACAGTCAAAGTGGAACACGATTATCCAATAAAAAAGATCCTTCACTGAGGTTCCACGCCGTTCGATACATTTTGTGCGCAAGTGTTATTTTGAGACATCTTTTATTATAATATATGGGCGACCATAAGAGGGACACTTGAAGATAATATTAAATTAATATGACGAACGAAACTTTTTACAAAAATTATTGGTCTAACAAGTCTACATAATCACACAATTTTTGCACCTCTTCTGTGTTAATATCAAAAGTGGCTAAAAAAATTCAAGTTCTGACAAGCTACCGGTAAAAATATGGATTTTTTTTCGACGTCCTAATAAAAGCAGATACACCCTTAAAAATATTTATAGAGTACATCTTTCTTTAACATGAATAAAAAATAAGACTAAATATCTGATTTTGGGAACAAAGAGCTAAACATCTTCCAATAATCTTTTTTTTTAATGTACAAGTGTAATTTTAGATCTTTTATTCATATACGTAAACACACAATATGAGCGTACTTGACGGAAAAAATAATTAATACGTTATCTCATCACAATCAGTTCTTAAAATATCATTCATAACGCGTTTTAATTACAATAGATCTACGTTGCTCGAAACATTAATTAAAAAGAACGCTGTTGAAGTTATTATACACTGATCATTTTGGTTCTGCTCAATATCGCTTCAGAATGAAACCATTTTTGGAAAGACGTATCGACAAAAAGAACGCTTTGTGCTTCCAATGATGTGTCTACATGAGGGAATCTTGGCTGCCTCATCTTCACAACCCAACCGTCATTTTCGAACTTCGTCATGGAACTGTAGGAAACTGCCATTACAATCAACCGAAAAATACTGGCGATTCAGCTCCTCTTCAAATGCTCACTCAATCAGAAACTGGCAATATTCTTATTCTTTTTCTAGAGCGCCGGCCGTCACGAAATGGATTCCTTCTTTCTTTCAATTGAAGTGATTGGTCGTCGATGGAAATTGAATGAAACGCATTGCGGTGTTTTCTTATCACTTTTTGTCCCCGGACAATGTCCTGGACGAAGAATTTCTTCTATGAGATCCATCTTAAGAATACGTGTCCCACTAATTTATCATTAAGAGTTGTCAGCTCTTTTCATATTGCGTTGTAATTTGAGAGAAAATTGGAAGAACTTGTATTCCTCGATTCTTTTTACAAAAAAATATTCCAAGAACAGTAACGAAAAAAGTTATATTTTCAAAAAGTACTAGTTGAAAAAAATGATAAAAAACATAATAACCCATTAATTTACGGACGTTTTCTTCCTTCTCCTTCCCTACAAAAAAAAATGCATTCGGAATTTCTGATATGGGATGCGTACAAATCCACATTGATGAATATGCCGTAAACATGAAAAAAAAAAACTAATAAATATTATTTTCAGTTAATTCTTGGTTATTGACCTCGTTTTCCATGTTAGTTTTCAGTTATTGAGTTACGGTCCAAAAATAGAATATTATAAAACTATTTATAGAGTCAACATTTCGGAAACTTTTATTTTTTCTGCTTCAGGGCTGTAGATCATAGATTAATAATTCATCAGACTGCAACAGTCGCACCACACATACGTATTTCATACACACCACCATCATCATGACTGGCCACACTCACAACGATCTTCTGTTATAATATAATTACAAATAATATTGTTTTTCTAATTGGTGTAATTATATGCAATATTTGAATACAAAAATGTACTTATGAGTCGGTTAAATATCTCTTTTTTTTTCTGTAATGTCAATTCATTTTATTTTTCGAAAATAAATTGTTTTCGCAAGGCGATTCAGATTTCAGTGAGTTCAGTTAAAACGTAGATATTCATCCTTTAAATAAATTTGAATAGAATATTTAATGTTATTATTTTCTGGTCATTTTAATTTGCAATGTATTTATACTACTATAACTCATTTTTATCTTTGTTCAAAGCAAATAAAATCTTAAACATGAAACCCACTGAAACCCCTCTCAAATAATTTTTATCGCCCTTAATACACGTCTCTAAAGGAGATCCAGATATTTGAACTCCAGTGCGCAATGGATGCAATCAGAGATAAGAACCCCAACTCGAATGAGATGCACAACAACAATCAGCCAGAAGCACTTCGCGAAGCTCTCCGCGGGACGCCAGACACTAAAGATGTATGTGGGTCAACCGAATGAGTGAGGAGGGTCAGCATCTAGTCTTAGTCATCCTCAGCTATTAACATTTTATGCAGCGGGAGAGCTGGCAACATCGTCGACGGAGAGGACTCGGAGAGGGCGGAAGCTAACCCCCCCCGACCCCTCCCCCCTCCCCCCGTATTAAACGTATTGTCCACTGACCACCCATACGGAGGTCATAGGGTCCGGTAGTAGAACTGGATTATCCGTTTGAGTACAAATGAAGCAGGAGTAATGGTAGTGGACGCCTGATTGTGGGGTTAGTCGAATCGCCAAATGACAATGTCAAGTTCACTTCCTTGTCCCGTGAGAATAGTGAGAGGCGTGAACCGATCACTGAAGAAGAAAAGAATAGATTTTTCAAATTTCAGGGAACTCGTAATGATTGGAGATGAGGTAATCCTAATGAATGAATGGATGAGATGGCAGCAGATGTTCCAGTGATTGAATATGGGATTCCTCCTATACAACGGGACACACCATATTGCAGGTGTCAAAATTCAAGACTCAATACTTTCACTAGGACGAATTTTGCAAAGGATAAAGATATATTCACAGAATTATCAATAACTGAATAAATAATTGTTTTAAGTAGTGCTATAAACATATTTCAAACTACAACTTAACCATTTATTTCATCTATCATTGTAGACAAACTATTGGACAGTCAAATAAGCTAGATATAAGTCGAATTTATTTACTAAAGAATGAAAATAGAACAACTAAAGCACAATAACCTTTACCTACTCAACATACTTATATTGTCTATGTCTGCACTAAATTTCCCATTTAACCTTACTTACATCAAGCAATCAATAAAATTAAATAGAAATTTACGATATCAGTAAAAATCATCCTATAAATGACATAAGGTTATGAATGACAATTTAAACAAACGAAACCAACAATTCTGAGAGATAAAACCGAAATACATTCAGTATACAAAACATTCGACCTTGCGTTAAATTTATTCCAAAATTTCGTTAAAATTGTGTTTGTTAGAGACAGCTATTGACATCGTCAACCTATAATAATCCGAATTGAAAACCAACATAAGTATTTCCGTTAGCTTCCAAATCGCATGGAATCACTAGGTAAACTGAACGCAATAATTTGTAATCGACATAAAAGCATTATTTACTGGAATAGTCACCCTCCATAGAACACGATCCACCAAAATATTTTCTTAAACACCAGTCGATAAGTTTCTCAAACACCGAACATTTCGTAATCCCAAAAAAACTGTTTTCAGCACCAACTTGCAGGACTGCAAACTTCATCCACAAAGTAAACAAAAATCACAACTATCTTAAAAACAATAAAATCTGTTCTATTCATCACACCGACTTGCGGTTTTTGGATTTGATTCCCTACATCCAAACACACATATCCATTAATCTAAAATTAAAAAATCATCCCTTTCGGGCATTTTGGAAAATTTTCGGGTCAAAAAATTATTTTACGAAGTCAGCATTTCTTGCATTTGAATCACCTCTTAGACTACTGAAAAATATAGAATAGAATTGAAAAGTATTGAATTTCGTTAACGAATCCAGTTAACTGAAATAAATAAAAAACTCACCCCAACAACTAAAATGGTCAACCAAACGTCTTCTATACACACTTGAGATTTGCTGTCCTTTTTTTTTTTTTCAATCGTCTCTTTACGTCCAAATTGAGACTATAAACTTTTAAAAATTTTCAAAAATTCAAGAAACATTTTTCCCTATCGCGTATTTCGGAAATTTTTTGAGGCCAGGAATTGTTTTACGAAGTCTACTTTTTTGCATTTGAAACATCTCGTTGAGTATAGTCTCGTCGTTAATGAATCTTGTTAATTGAAATAAATAAAAAAACTGAACCTGTTACAGAATGTTAACATTAATTTGAGAAATTATAACTGCTGAAATTATAAAAATGGATCAATAATTTCGAGTATTTTTCCTCTTTGGGAACAACATGAAGTGAACGTAGAGATGGGCTCTAATGACCTTGTGGTTGACGAGCCCTTAAAGCCCCACAAAAAAGAAAAAAGAAACAAAAAGTAGAGATTTACGGAACACACCTAATCTATAACATAGATTTTTACTCAGATAGCGAACAAAGTCAGTCAAAAAGATATTTTTTATATTTTGATATCAGTGTTTGGTTGTGCATCGTGTAATGTACGAGTACATACATACAATTGAAAAGTTATACATATAATGAGATTTTAATTGGACAGTTCACGGAACTTAATTGTGACATTTATGAAATAAACAAATGGTCATAATGAAGTTTAAATTTACGAACAGACACTTTATTAAATATTTACCATACTATTACCATATTATATTGATATTTGCTGAGTCACTGCGGTTATTGTTTGTTACGCGTGGTGAAGATTAGTGAACAGTCAAATAAAGATATATTTAACTACTTAAAAGACGCATATAGTAAAATACATATAAAATAGCTTTTAAAAATATACCTTGAAATATGAAAAATGTAATCTTATAGAAATTATCTCTAACTTGAACTTGTTACTCACGTTTTCATGAGAGAACGAAATGTTGAAGCACTTTCCTCTCTCCAGAAACCTCGCACAGTTTTCCTCGGTTATCAAATCATTTTCCGTAACCACAAACTCGTCAATCCAGTTCATAATCCGTCTCACAACGTGTAGTTTAATACTAGAAGAACTCCACACACAATATTTATTCTCGTAACACAATCATCACAAAATCTCACACCTTCACTTGGCAAAGGTAACCAGAACACTCATTCTTCCAAGTCGTGATAGTCAGTCAGTACAACCAACTTCAATAAATGACAATTTACTTTAGAGAATAAATCTTTTTAATTTTTAATATTTTCTTTCACTAATTTCCAGCTCAAAATTTACGGCTAAGAAAATTTGTAAAAATAGACATATTTGTTACTTTAAATTTTTAGATTGATTATTTTCCCCCTAAACAGACATCTTGTCTGCGACATTCTATTTACTCTTTGAATCATTCAGTTAAGTACCAATACATTTGGGTCAAGTGAGCGGCAGAATTTTTTAACTGTTTACAAAACTAATTATTTCATAATTTGTCTGGTTCTGACATTGATAGTACAAGATGTGTTTTAATTATACGTAAGGTAGAAAGGTGGTCTGTGAGTAAAAAGGAAATAAACAGTTTAAATACAACTTGGGAGAAGTAAGACATTGGATGACATAATTCATATTTTCGTGAAATAGATTAGTTTTATCACACATAAAAATTACAATTTTTCTCCATGATTAAAATCATTTGTCCGTTTGAAATATTGGTACGAGTAAATGTTAACATAAAAACTTTTAACATATAAAATTATTTGTGGCTTATTAATTATTATTTAAAGATAAATTCATAGAAAAATTAATAGAAAAATTCAATATGGATACATGTTTACGTTTTCTTTTCCTATACGTTGAGAAACGTGGTCTCAGTTCAGCAGGAATGAAATATTGAAAATTTCGATGTCATTATTATTTTTCTAAAATAACTGACCTGAAGTGCGATATTATTTTTTTCTATTGTAATTGTGCTGCAATATTTAGGTTTATACAAGATTAGTGAATGAACATGTAATAACAAATTCAGTCAGTACTTTTTTTTTGTCTAATCGTTTTTCATTCTGTTCCCTTTAGATGTCCCATATTTTAGTCGTTCTACATGTTTGGAATTACCTAATCACCAATTAGTCCGGTTAAAAGGATCTCAAGAGTATTTTTTAAACACTTGTGACTCATAGGTGTAAGTAAATTAAATGTTAGTGGTACAGAGAAATATTTTTACGTCAAATATTATTTGAACTGAGGACTAGGGAAAATATTCAATTCAATTTAAATTTTAATAGGGCGCTTTATTTACAAAAAGAAAATATTATTTATATACAAATGTGTGGCGAGGTTATTTTTGCCCGTACGCCTGTAAAATGCCCCCTGTGTGAGCCGTGGGCTGTTCATACAATACCCTGGTATTCACTCTCATTGAATGGATAGTTGCAGTTTTAATTTTGGCAATCTTTGTTTTGAACTTAAAATGATTGTAATTTTATTTACTTGTGATTTGTATCGTAATAGTATTTTTTTTATCATCCTTTAGTGCTTCTTTAATATTGTTTTATTTAGTTGTAAAATGTCTTTTAAGTATACTGCAACTACCGATTCAATGAGCACCGTTGGGAACCACGGGAAACCAACGGTCAGGACACGAATGTATACAATTAATATAAACATATTTACAAAATATACTTAAATAAGAGAAATAAATTATAATGTAAAATATACAAGTTTTGCCATAGAAATAAAGATTAAAATAAAATTCAATTATTTACAATACTAAAAAAACAACAACATATAATTGACGTAATGTCTTGAAATGTCTTCTCAACATTTCTCCGCCTGAAACAAAAGAAAAAGACGAAGCGGCAGAATCACGGTTCAAAATATAACGTCTTAATATGATAAGATGTGTGAGAAATAAAAAGATTTTAAAGGGTGGATAAAATATAGATTAGTTCAGAAAGCGATGAATAGTGAGAGAGAGTGAGTTAGAGTCATTTTTGTTTATCAACATGTTCGAAAAAGGGATCATTAACACAAGCATATCGTTGAGCGATAAGATTATATTTTAAAGATTAATTGTCTCAAAAATGTTATAATTATATTTACTTCTAAAAATTTTTATTGAAATTTAATATCAATATATGTAACTATTTGTAGTTTCCATGAATAAATTTGCTTTTTTTCTTAAATTTTGACGATGGCATGAGTATGTTGAAGTATTCTACTTTAAAATTTTACAGATACGAATGAAACCTAACCAAATCCTGCAATAGTAGAAAATAACAAAGTACAAGAACAAATTTCAATCCATTATCGAATAATAAAATATTCAGAAAATATTGGAAAACAACAATGGTCTCTTGAGAGTCCAGTCTTCCGTAGCATTTAATTAATTCTAACGGTAATTTTTAAGAATATATCTGTCCATGTTAAAAAGTAATCATCACATTTACCCTTTGATACTAGGCATTGTCAGACTGAAGATGCCATCTAAGCTGGTGAAAGTACTATTCCTAGTAGACAACACCACATCTTTCATTTATTGTTAAAAATGAATTCTAGTATCGCCTCATCGATATCCAACAGAAAGTAAAATTTTGTATATCGAAAACCTAACGTGGCCAAAATGCATCTCGCGATGTGAAAAGCAGTTCATCCTCCGAATAAAAATTATTTCTTTGTTTGGGCATCAGCATTGTTCCTTGCAACACATGTTCACACCATCTGCAAGCGAGTGACCGACCTCCCGAGAGTGGGCATTCGCATGTCAGTGAGATGGGAGGTAAGGGCGATATGACCTCCCATAACCCCAAACAGCCCGCGTGCGTCAGGGACCATTTTATCTTGACTCATTATACTCTGGAGCGAGACGAGGGGACCGACCGACCGACCGGCCCACACACATCGTTCCCTCGTGTGGTGTTCCCATCTCATAAAATGACTGCCGTACATCACTGGTTCGCGACTGACTGTGTCTACGCTCATCCACTCCNCCCCCCCCCGCCCCGGTTTCGCGTATCCCACGAAGCAGCACCGTCGCAGTTGTCGCACTGAATACATACACGTGTGACTTTCGCTATCTCCGATTCGTTCAGTATGAGAAATTGTTCTATCACAATGCTTATTTCCTTGAGATTGTTAGCAAAACGTATATGAGTGATCATGCTAGTGATACGTATAACAAGTTTAAGAAATATTCCAGAAAATTTGGCACATGAATATTAATTTAGCACTGCAAAAATCCCTTCTGTTTATCAAACTTGTTTTATTTTCATCCTTATCTTGTTGTACTTTTTTCGTCTTTGTGTGCTTTGTTTACAATTCTAGAAAATCTATTAGTGAAGAAGATACTATGTGTGGGAGGAAATCATATTGAAGGAGAGAAAGAATTATAGTACATGAGAAGTACAATACATTTTTTATGGAGAAGAAATTAAGAAATAATTTTTCACAGTGTAAGTCTTAAAAATACCTTAATTATTTTAGAAACGTACAAGGTGACACAAAAATAACAATAAACATTTATTGAGGGCAGTTGAGTCAAAATGGAAAAACAACAAAAGAAAAGGAAAATGAAGAAGAGAAAAACTTCAGGAAATGTTTTGATTTTTCGCAGGAATGTTACTCAGGACGCTGTAATATGGTTTATTTTAAGTACATAGAAATGCTGGCCAATAATAAAATATGAAATTAAACATATGGAATTTCCAATACTAATGTAATATTGGCTTGGTTCAAAGCACCCAATACGGCAACAGCAGGATTTTTTCGGGAAAGAATTAAACATTTGTTGTCAAGTTCGTATTCTCAAAAACAAAAACAAAACAACAACAACAACTTAGAAGAGTTAGAAACGTCTTAGACTTTCTCAAGACTGAATGTGATGACGATTAATTGACATTATTTATCGGAGATACTCCAAATAAAATTTTCTGTTCTAATGCGCTTAAGCGCGGTACCCCGGTTTCGAACTATGGGAATTACTAACCTAGTGGATGGGAAATTGCAAACTTTTTTTAAGAGGAAAATGTTATGTTAAATAATGCATTATAGCAAAAAAAAGCTATAAATATTGTTAATGATTGTACATGACTCTACTATTTTTATGATATAGTTTGAAAGAAATTTTTGTGAAGGAAATACGTGGAAACCCAAACGCAGCACAACGAACACTGAATTTATCATACTCGACGCGACCGCGTTGTAAAGCAAGGAGGGCACACATTGTCACAGTATATTTCCGGCAAATCCCCCTCTTCTCCTTTCCTACCAACCTCTGCGTTCATAGTCCTACTGCCCCTACTGCACACGGCTGATTAGCGAGGGTCTTCTCTTTCATTGTCGCTGTCACGCGTGCGTAAATCCGCGACAGGGCTGCACCCTCGCGGACGAGGCGCAAGTTAAATAGCGCCCTAATCCAAGCACGGTTCCTTTCATTACCATCAAAACTTTGGAGGTTCCCCTTGTTGAAGTGCCTACCCTTAAAATTATGACCTAATATTAATAAGAAATTCAACTTATATATGCGCATACGAAAACGCCATTTTCAAGCGGGATCAAATCCTATTTAAGGATTATGTGGCGAAGGCAAAGTTCGGGGAAATCTGTCGATTGGAAAAATATTGACTATTTATGAATGAATGCGGGGTTGATCCTGTTACTCATATTAAGAGGAATAGTCTATAAAGCGGAAGCAGTTGGCTACATAGAATGATTTATATGCGAAGGATTTTCTGGATGCAGCTGTGTTTGACTGCATTGAAATGATTCTTTGCTGCAGAAGCACTGACCTTAGTCACAACAGTTCCAACGAGACAAACGTCAGCATACATGATCGACATTAATCTTACTTTATTTCTTTATTAAACGAAATGAAAATGATAATAATCCCATTAAACTAGTAACATTTAAAAAATAATTGATAAGAGAATTTAAATTAAATACCTTATTACGATAAGAATATTACATAAAATAACTACATTACACACAATTAATACGTACACGATGGAATTGTAACGTCCTCTAAGGAAATTAATTTACTTTATAAATATCTATATATTTTAAGTAACACGTACTTAACATATTTTTATAAGCACTTATTTTCTGGATATGAAAATTTGAATGAACGTACAAATAAAACAATTTAAATTATTCAACATGAGTCAGGACTATGTTATGTTTTATTCTACAAAATGATTCTTATAGTGTTGCAGTGTTTAGGAAAATCAAAATTTATTTTGTAAAGATCATTTCTTTAGCTTTGTTTATTCATACCGTTCTTTTTCGAATGAAGAGCCGTGTGTGTAAGTATTCGTAATTTTATCCTATATGTGATAATTGTTGTAATTTCCTTCTCTGTACATTTCGCGTGTTGTACGAGCGCACGCACGACCATTTGGGTCGAGGACTCTCAACAGGTCAAAATATACGGCGTTAAAAGAAGGCAAGGAGTAAAGTAGTAAAAATACTTCCGGAATAATAAAACAGAATGGTTTGAGTCAGCACACGTCAGATGTGGGAACTATTTTTTGAACTCTAATCGAAGTATATTTTTTTAAATAAACTAATTTTACAATTTTTTTGCTGATTTCTAACATTATGAATTACACAATGTTCCATTCATGATTCAGCATCAAGGTAGGTCATATCCTTGAGAGGGAGATTAATCAAGGGAAGCCTAACTTTCTTAAATCAAGTATAGAGTAGATTGTCAATACGAATATTTCATAACCATCACTGACTAATACCTCATATCAGTATAAATTATGGCAATTTGACTCAACCAAACGTTTAACAAAATACCATCCATCAATCTGCAACATTGTTACTTTAAAAAAATAAATTTAAAGTATGGTTAACTTTGCGGATGTCTAAAGTTATAAAACATTTGTTAATTAAAAATACTTACTGAAATTTACCCATAAATACTTTCGAAAATTAATTCCTTGTCTGCTCGTGGAAAGATTTTTTTCAAAGAAGAGTCTAAAGAAACTTCTCCGGCACACCTTAGAAATGATTCACGCTTTAATGCTAATACGTCATACTATACGGACAAAAAACAACAACAAAAACAAGTGCTTAAAAATTGTTATTTGAAGAATGAATAAAAGCATAATACATTTTTGGAACAACAGTGTACCAACCAAGAAACGTACCCAATATGTTTTCAAAACCAGAGAAGAGAACTCAATATAAAAAATACTCACACATTTTCTTTGAGTATCGTGGAGGGAATTATTCGAGAATAATTTAATTATGAAACTCATTGTTTATAATATAACAAAATGAGAAGTCGCGAAACAAACGATTGTAATCATGAGTGCCTGAAAAACATAGAGAGAAGTTGGCTGAGGAAGTAAGGAGGAAGTTGGAGGGAAATGAAAACGAGGGATGATAGTAACAGGAAGGAAAGGAACACCTCCTCAATATGCGAGCGCGGAATCTTCGGAACGAGATCTTCGCGTGTGAATCTCGTTTCAATTAAGAAAATCTGTTATCTGCACTCGGCGACATGGAAACGCCTATGCATTTGCTTGCGGAGTTGAGGCAAGTAAATAGAACATCAAAATAGAACAACAAAAAAATCCTTTTACGCAAAAAACGTTCTTCTTGGCAACACCAATGATGTGTTCTAAGTGTCTTCTGTTGATAGTTTAATTAGCTATGATAGCGTCAAATGATAGCGTGGGAGATACGAGTCTGACATGTATCATAAAATAACAATCGCGAAAATACATATTATTAATGTTTTAAAATAATTTTTTCAGTAATTTGTCGTAACGACAGGCAAAACAATGGTTTTGAACTGTGGCACATACTCTTTTAGGTACTTTCATAGCCATTATTTCCAAGTCATGCTGTACAATTTGGCAACGCTGGGAACAAATGAAAAAGCTATCCCATGAGGACCAATGACAACTGTACAAGCGTCGACTAGGCGAATGAATACTAAGTAACTCGAGACCGCTGCAGTGTTGCCAAGTACATACAGCACGGTACGATCTGTGGTACTTGGAGCGTTCTCTGAAAATCAAATGTAGCATTTCGAATATTCCCCATGTTTAATGTGCAACTAACAACCGTTTTAACAGACCACCTTAAATTTGAGTTTTAAATCAGCATCTTTGTTATTATCGTGATAAATATATTGTATATTGAATATCAATGCGAGTTGGACTATGCCAAGTTGACATACAATACTCAAGTTCAAAAATAAAGATAAGTTCAAATTAATTTTTTATGAAAAGTTGTGAGAAATCTGATGACCTTCAAACAGAAATAACACGAGCGTACAATTAGGGTTATAAAAGAGACTTATAAAATCTCTTTCGAAAATACCAATTCTGAAGATTTAGAACTCTGTCCATCTGTATTCACTCCTCCTCGAATGTAAAGCTGGGAATCGATACATATCACGTGACATGTGGGTTATAGTAATATTTTGATTCGAACACTATCTGCTCAAGACACATAGTATTTAGTACATCCTTCAGTAATTGTAGTTCCCTACACAAATTTTTTTTTATCTAAGCAGAACTTTATATGAACAATAATATTTTATGTTTTTGAATTGAACTCAAAACATTCAAAGACAACGGAAGATGGACTATTCATTTAATCTATGACGTGCGCCTTCAAAGATAACGCAGTCATATAACTAAATAAAGAGTTCACAGTAGCGTAAAATCAATAAATTGCATTATCAACGGTTTCGCAGATTTGAATTTTCAAGGTAAATAACAATAAAAAGATACTGCCACCTACCATTTTGTTTTTAAGATAAATCAACGTATAAACTTCACAATAATTGAGGACTTGTACTGTTAATACCTGCCATTGTTATATTATAAAATTATCAACTTTAACGAAAATAATTAAATAATTGAGGAATAGTCGAAGTTTATCGAGCCTTGAGAAGAATCACCTGGAAGGCAGCATATGGACTTACTACAGTTAAATTTGTTAATTGATAGATTCTGAAAGAAAAAAATGCGATGTTACAAAGCAATATTACATGTCTGCTGCGGGAGATGAGCTTTGTCACATTCTGTAATATCTTTGTTACATTCCCTCCGATTTCTAGCCGTTTGATATTCTTCTTTAAACTCTTTCATAACATACATCACTCAACTTTATCTAACTTCAATATATGCTTGATTTAAATAGTTAGGTCTTCGTATTTCCATACTTTTTCTGACTCAGTTGCAATAATGTTTCGAGTCTATGAAAGAGCAATAACATTTTTGTTGGATGCTCTACTTTCCTCATGAATGGTAAGGACTATTTTTATGTAACATATAATGGTCCACAAAAAAGTTTTCACACAACAAATTATGATAATGCTTTGAGACAATATGTTGACTTCCTCTTTCAACTACGCCGTGTCGCCTGCCTCGCAATCCTAACCGTACGCCCAACGTAGTCTCTGCAGTCTCCGTATCTCGCTTGAAACGCACTAATGACTACGGAACTTAGCAGAGTCGCAGCGGATTAAAAACAAACGTTATCCTTAAAGTTTTACTTCTCTACGCAGCGACATAATGGACTTCCTCACTGCCTTTGTTCTAACGTCCTCTCTGTCTGCACAAGATCTTTCTTCCCCTTCTTTTTCTTCTGCTTGTTACTGTATCTTAGAATATTGTAAAATCCAATTACAAGTTTGCCATTACATTATACTATGCCCTCATGTGCACGATCAATATTTATTCGATAGTTAGAAATTCCTTCATCTTAGTAGCCCCTCTATTTCTTTGATTGACGAAATCTTGAAAATAAGTCAATACTACTATTTTCTATAAATTAAAAAGTTTTCAAGTTAATGAGAAATAGAAAGAAAATCACATAAAATCACTCACAAATTTAACGGGACAGTTTCGGGGCCCAGAATGAGAGAAAGATCCGACTCTTCTTCTCTCTTCGGATTACGTTGACCGACCGTTATATAAAGGAAAGAAAGGAATGAGGGAATTTGGAACTGAATTTTGAAGAATTTACTTTTGTATATTTAAAAGGGGATAAGCAGAGGCTCCTAGGGAGTCTTTTCTTTCCTTCTTGTAACGGTCTGCTAAAGTAATTCGAAGGGAGAAGACTCGGATCATGACACTTCTCTACGTGTCGCAGGAAGTCTGGACGCCGAAACTGTTCTGTCAAANATATATATATATATATATATATATATATATATATATATATATATATATATATATATACTTTAGTTATTTAATTTCTAGATTAATTAAAACATACATCAGTGTATCTGGAGTAAAATGCTCTTATTCACGAAAACTTCGTATTTCCATCCTTCAATAAAATTTATTTATTTCTACAATGTTTTTTTTCATGGACCACTTTACTAAGATACTACGTATAAATTGAAATGTGTTTATAATATAATTTCTGTGCATTAATGTTCTTCATCCATTTTTATGATACACTTTCACGTAATTTTTAATAATATAAGAAAGTTTCGGCAGGAAACTATGTAATATTCTGAGTTTTGGTAAATGAATGTGGGGTACATCGTTTTTACTTCGGACAAACCTAAAAAAAAGAAATTGCAAATCTGCAACTGTAAGTACAATAAATATTAGTGACGTCACAGTATTTAGTTCACAAACTTAGCACTGTAATATCAAACCTGAACAAAGTCTGATCATTGTCAAATTTTTTCCCCCGGAAGTGTGAGAGAAAGGTGAACGAAGCGTGAAATTACACTTTCCGATGTGTCAAAGAAGTAAGTGAAGTGATAGTGTGTAAGCTCACACTTGCATGTCATAATTTACACTTTATTGACACACCGAATTTGAAACACAAATTTAAAAGGATGATAAATTATAAGGTGTTATCTCGTTGTTCAGAGATTTATTGTCACTAAAAAGCTTTTTCGACTCTATAGCAGCCATAATCAGTATTATGCACTGGAAAAAATATTATATAAATTTAAATATGGAAGAGTAAGTGAAGTGGGAATGATGTTTCAAATTATACTTTATTGACACCCCATGGATTGTCATTTCTCGCTTTGCTCACCACTCTCTTACACTCTCAGGAGAAAAAAAATGGTCTGGTGTACTTTTATCTTTTCATTTAGTTCATGAGTTGTTTTCTCTCCACTTCTTCAGAGCTTTGGCATCTTACAATAAAAACAAAGTTTTATTCGTACATCACTCAAATTTGAATTTTGTCCACATAAACTTTAGCAGTAGACCACTGTGTGTGGCGATGTCAAGTTAGCCATCTTTGTCAGTCTTCATTGCCTCCTGTGTAGACGCGCTTCTACAACGACGCGCTGTGAAACCGTGTGAAATTAGTCTGCGACTCATTCTTGTTTCGGGGCCAAACATGTTTGTGTCGTTGAGAAGTATAAAGTTTGCGGGCGTTTCTGTAAATGCGTGGCAGTAAACAAAAATGGTGTAACTTTGTCACTAATTGTATTAATCAAGAAACTTAAAATGGACTAGATAAACACTTGAATGGTACACGCCTCACGAAAACCTTCATATGACCAAGTTGCTGGAGGAAACGAGAAATCTTCTGTCTCTTCACTGAAAATTTAATTCTTACAGGCAGGATATAAACATGCATAGTAGAGTTTCCTGTGTAGGTCTATATATTTCGATTTATTTTTTTATAAAGCTAGTAGAACTGTCCGGCGTTACCCAGAATTTGAGAAGTAATTTAAAATAATCATTACTGGGCATTCAATATTTTAAAACAATTCACAAATAAAATATAAAATCGAAAATATTTGTTATATGTTATATAATGTTTAATTTTGTGCTGTTAATCAAACATACATAAAATTATATCAACATTCAAAGGAAAAATTGACATTGAGAATTGATATATTTTACCCTACTGTGGGTATTAAAACATCTGTCTACAGGTCTGGATCGTTTTAGTTCATTTAGACCGGCGTTAGGTTCTGTACTTGAAAAAAAGTTCTTCACAGCTTTTATTTAATTTTTCTTCTACGATTCGGTCTCATAGATTATACTTTTAGTGGATTGTCCGCCTCACGTAAAGCAATTGACCTCTAGCGGACCCTTAAGCAGGCTTCAAAGATTACACTCATGCGAGCGAAGATTTACATCTAATGATTAGCGGGCAATTTTAATTGTTTTTCTGCTCTTGTAATTTATCAATAATTACCATACTTCGCATTTTAATCCCAATAATATAGACATCTCAAATAATTCACTTTTACTATTATACTTCATTTCAAATTTAAGGCCGTACCACACAAACATTTTCTCGACATTCGTTTTTTAAAACTATTTTCTTTCTTTTTTATATTTTTATTTCATTTTTTATTTTAATGTTCTTTTTATAAAATAAAAAAATTCACACATCATTTGCATTTTATTAATTTGACAAAAACCTCATACAATCCCAAGCAGCAATATTTGATGATGAAAGAAATTACAAAATATGGACTTAGCATTATATGTGTTTAATACAAAGAGTAGTAAAATTTATTTCGTTCAGAACCGTTACTAGGGTTTTCGCTATTGTTTATTTTTACTTGAACTTGGCTTTTTTCCCTGAATATTTTTGATGGGTTCAATATACTGAAAAGGCACTTCTTTGGAGTAATGGGGTGGTTCGCGATGTTGGGTTAATAAATTACACACCATAGGGGTGAGGGGGGATTATAATTCCGCTACACAGCGTTACGGTAGCGATGGGATGTTAGTCTTGGTAAGACGTAAAGCTAAATTGTATAAGTATGTTATAAAGTTCGCTTTTAACCTTAACATTTGTCAATGTAACATAAGTAATCACGTTGCAGCACAGACCGCTGCTAATAATTCTGTACAGTGGTTATAAGACCCGACGATTTGAAAACATTGGTAACACGCAAAATGTTTGACGAATGGCAATAATCCAGGAATCGGTAACTTCCCAAGCTGGATGAAATTAAAGAAACTGTAGGAAAATTGAAGAATACCGACGAAATATCGACGACGGGACCAAATTGGTATCACGAGACGCCGTATCGGACGCACAGATCACATCTTTACATCTTTTACTTGGAGAGGACTTGGACCTTTATGTGAATATGGAGTAGATCTCACAGTAAAATATCTGATAAAAGTCTGCAGTGACCTTTTCCATCATATATACCTCCATCTGAAATCTTATGTACTGCAAAACTTTAGTAACGACCCACAAACCAACAACGCATTACTTGCAAAATTGTATTCTAACATTTGAAACTTGAAATTTGTGAAAAATGTAACATCTTGTGAACTGTATTGGCTTCTAAAAATTGATTATTAGCTAATGGCCTCAGTTGCCGAGATAAATATAAATAAAAACAAAAGCATATATGTAATCAACCATAGACCAGTGAGGAGCAAATAGGTAATTAGGTGTATCAAAAGGTGTCCCCGCATTTTCCGAGAAAAAAAAACACTATTCTTAACGGGGGCTAGGTTATGCAATTATTGGGTAGGAGGAATAAGAAAGATCGTATAATTTGCGGTATGGAAGGGAAGGGGGGGGGTGTAAAAGATGCTAAGTTTTTCGTTACGTGATTAATGGACGGCTCCTAATGCACCAGTCAAGGGTACTAGACTCGTTTTATCTTGGTGGAATATATCCGCACTGCTGTACAATGCCTCCGGTTTGTGACTGCGTCAAACTTAATCTCGTAAGCTTAAAAGTTTTGTGACTGCCTGTGGCAGGTCGATAAAGCAGCCAGCTATGTAAATAACTTGCTGCACGGATAAGGTAAATGCAAATGATGTGTGAATGTAACCCTAGCTTTTATCAGAAATATTTTATAATATGGATAAAGAATACGAGACTGTGGTTTCTCTAATGGTAAACTTACATCATACTCTCACAATATCTTTGTTTACTGGTAGAGTTTGACCTCAGTAGTTTAATGTAGTCGAGTACAATGGATTGTGATGAATGACACATAATATTTGGAATTACAGTTGTATTAATTAGAACTTGAATTAATGGTTTTATTATTAATTTCTTGAATTATAAGTTGTAAATTAATAATTTAGTAACCCTTGTTCAGCATCGTTCAAACCATAGATTTTTTTAAATTGGTGCTATAGGGTTCGCCAAAATCAAGGTCATTAGAGCCCTCAAAACCATGGTTTCAATAGCAATTATGTTACTCTACCAACACGAAAAGACTTAAAACGTCAATCAAACGGGGTTTATTCTACCAAAATAACTGATATTTGTCATATACTGCCTTTGCATGAATATTTCACGTACAATTAATTTTTATTGCTTCATTTGTTTGTTCCTTCTTTATCAGGACAACGTACATAGATTGTATGCCCAAAAGACTATATAGTTTAAATTTATATTGATGAAAATTGTTATATATTTGAAAAAAAATTAGGTTTCCATGCTTTGGAAATTCTATGAACTGAAAATATTGTCGGACCCATGTTGCGACTCATCTGCACCATCGCAAGAAGGAAGTTAAATTAGCAATTAACAAAAATGTTAACTATATGGGTAGCTATGGATATCTTGATTCTGTCACATATTCTATTAATATTCATCTTCTGTTAAATTTTTGAAACACTATCTATAGATACATAGATACATATCTTTAATTTCTTTTTACAAAAAAACATATCAGTTCTATTAGTCTCCCATTCCAATAATTCATTTTATTGTAAATAAAATACTAGAAATTAAAGATGTTTACAATTAATTATTCACAGAGAGTTATTTAGCTGTTTCTGTTGCACAAAGGTCGACCTTTACGTAACATGAGTTGTTCTCTAGTTCCTATATATTTAGAGGAAACTGGTAAAATTCGTGATCACAGGTAGCCTCTGCTCGAAGCCAAGGCTAAGCGTAGATTGCGTGTTTGTTACCATCACTGTTTTCGTAGTGTAAACGTAACCCTTAATATTGATATTGGGAAATTTAGTTTTCGCAAGAACTTAGAAGATGAAACAAGTCAATTATCTTCTTATATACACGATATATGACAACCAGATCTCTGTTTTGACTGAATTCCTGCTATAAACGTATTACACTATTTGTCGTAACATTTCAGTGAGAAAATCAACAGGACTTTCCTCGAATGAATGATACGTTTCTGTAGCCGATAATGGAAGGTATATAATCACGGAATGCATTAAATTTCTCTATTAATTGAAAGTGAATCTGATTATAATCTTTAAGCGTAAATTCTTCAGCTCTGTTCCCTTGACAGTGTTGAAATCGTAAGTAGGGTCGTTTCAACGGGATACGCGATAACAATTTTAAAGCAATCGACTGGAAGCAAATACCTCTCCAAATACGAAATGCGAATGAAATTGACCCATTCTGTCATAACCGCTACGGACACGGATGTTTTTTTCTTCTAAAAATCACATTTTCGGAATCAGGGACAACCAAAACAGGCATTTCCATGAACAATTCGCGATCAAAAATTTTCACGATTACAAGACTTTTCATATACTTCGTATATGAGGAAGTAAACAGTTAGCGAGGAAGAGTACTCATAAATCAAGTGTAACTCCATACTGTCATTATTGTCCCAAATATGCCATTATCCGAAACATCTTTCTTGGTCTTTGCGCGGTTGAAAATGTCTTATTTTACGAAATATTTCCCTTCATATTTCACTTTCACTCGTGCTCCTCATATTATTAATAAAATTTTCATCTGCTGTTTGTTCATTCATTTCTATCAGATAGAAAGTCATATATGAAATTTTATCCAATCATTTTACAAACATCAACGCTGTCAAGATTGTTGGTTTGATTTTCTAATTGACCTGAAAACTTCTTGAGTCGGGGAATTAAATACGGCGCATATTGCGTGCAAAGGACTGTTGATAAAGACAACGACGGAGTTCATATGATTACCATAAAACGGAGACTTTCATCGAGGTTCTGAAAGACGAGATAAACACTTGCATTTTCAGCAGTTACGAACGCCAAGTTCTTTCCTAATCTAGAATGATGGATTATACTCTCCATTTCTCTCAAATTCCCCCATTGAACTGCTTATCTTACATCTTCGCCTGAAATTTGAAATTGTAATTTTCTTAGATTTTACTTTGTCCAATCAGTGAGTCCATTGCGAGTGTTGAAACAACGAGGAACGCACCTCGGTCGTGACGGCGAGTTTGTTATATAGTTGAATTGCGTTACGGCGGGTACGAGGGAAGCAGTTATGGCGTTACATAACGCTGTTTTATAGGGTATATTTATAGAACGGTTTTTAAACTCCAAGTTTGTTACCATTGCTACTCCATGAACTCCATTGCTACGAAAGGCACAGGACGATGAAAAACGAACAATTAGGTCAGCATATCAAAATTGTCCCCACATTTTCCGTAATGCGACGAAAACTTTTCTAAAAGAATCGTTAGAGGTGCGATGGGGTGGAAGGGGGAGGGAACAGAAAAGATTTTGCGTCACGTAATGTATGGACTGTTCCTTCAGAGTCCTGCATCGCTACAGCTCTGCAGTCATTGAGTTCGACAATACAGCACAACTCCTCTCAATCGGTCTGGTCGGCACTGGGACCCCGGCCGGTTACGCGTTCGACCGGTTCACGTATAAAATCGATTGTCGTTAAAAATAGATACTACAACATCATCCGGTTATCGCGAATTAACAAGCAAATGAGACGTCATTGCAAATCAATTTATTGTACGATACGTACATACATACATACATGCCTTAGGGCCCTCGATCGGAATTGATGGGATGGTCCCTTGCTTGGTTCCGGAGAGTAAATTTGTTTACTGTCCTCCACGTGGTCACACGCAGTTTGTACTGCTTTTTTGACAATAAATTTATTATTATTATTTATTATACGAACACGAATAAAAATGATTTAATAAAAAATATACTCGGATGCAAGAGGGTAATCAAACCGGCGAACTCTCTCCCCGTCACCCGTTTTGTCCACAACAACACCAAGACATTGCACCCCTAACGCCGCGCCACCCCCTTTTACGCTGAATGAGGGAAAAAAAACTGTCCAGCGAGATTGGCGAGTTAATCCGAGGACCAGTCCATCCGAGGCCGGTTAAGAGGGGTTTTATTGTAACATAGAGATAATTTTAAATTAAATTATTCGTATGATAAAAACATATATTCAAGAAAATGTAGGAGAGAATACTTAATATTTATCCAGTTTGACTAGCAGACCTACGTCCTACATTTAGTAATGTTAGTTGCGGTGAATATCAGTTGCAGAGAAACATTTTGATGACACACATTCATGAACGATACCCGGCTTCACAGGAATGGTGAATCTTAAGAAATATTCTAATACATTTTACTACCTTAATTAGGCTGTTTATGATATTTATTGTGATACTTTCCTCAGCACAACCACTCAACCAACGAATATTATTATTATTATTATTATTATTATTATTATTGGACAATACAATTCTACCTTAGATATGAAATATTGATAAAATAGAAAAGGAATTGATTAAAATTTAAAATAAAGAAATACAAAAGAAACAATCTGCTAATAAATTCAATAAGTCATTTTTTAAATACTTGTTTTCAAAGAATGACCCGAGTTGTAACTCAGTTTCCCCATTTTTTTATGTCGTCTGTTACGCTCCCGATGACTGAATTTTAGATGTTTTTGCAGCGGAGAACTGACGTTACACGACTCTCGTTGAGATTCAACGAATATTGAGTGATAGGCGACATATGGAGAGGTGCTCCAAAATAAAATCTTTTAGTTGTGATTCATGTGTTCACGTAGTCAAAGGAGATGGAAAAACTTTAACTTACGTACTTTATTCACCTACGTAATGTTATTAGAAATCAGTGGCGGCGATTGGAAATCAAAAGTGGGGGGAGGGGAAATATTGACAATTTTCATCAACATGACATTATCTGCTTAATTCCACTAAGTACGATTTAACTAATGAAATAAATCAAAGATGAGACAATTGGTGATTACCACATTAAGGATGGTGCCATTTTCTTTATAATTCCAAGTTTTAGACGGTTAAAATAAATTTCCTTCAAAAAGAGGTGGGAGGCTTCCCCCCCCCCAACGCACCCCCTAATTACAGCTACTATTAGAAACAATAAATTAGGCTCATCAAGAATTTTAAAAAATTGATCAACCCAACAAAATATGTATTCAAGGAAGACCCGTAACCATCAATTTGTTTCCGGGCAATAATAAATAGCTTTTCTATTCTTTTGCTACGTCACATCATGATTTGAGATTTTCTTCATTGAGAAGTCACAGTGATGTAATTTTATTGAGTGAATGTTGATGGAATTTTTTATTAATACAACTTCATCAATTGATGTAATTATCTTGGTTGTGAAGGAATAAATTTAATTAAAGGAGAAGATTATGTAACTTCGTTTCTGCGTTGGGAAGGGAAAAGAAGTCAATAATGTTGATTACCAATAATAATGTGTACTGCTTGAGCTAGTAGTTCAAGAGACCGCCGGTAGAGCGCAGTAAATGCTGGGGTGTCGTCTTCTCAAACACAACCGTGAGAGAGCGGGACACGCGCAAAGTTCGTTTGATTTTTCTCTTTTACGATGTATTATTTAACTTAATGTATTCCCGCAATACTAACAACAGTTCCCAATCCCAAAACCTATGAAACAGATCCACCCCCCACCCCAAAAAAAACCCTTTCCCCCTGTACTTTGCACTCAATAACTACGAAACACACTTCATAAAACATTATTATTAAATTTTGTGTGGACATTATACATTGTCATATCCTTTTTGATTATGATATCACATAATAATTGAGATTAATGAGAAACTACAGAAAATCAAGGAGTCTAATGTATCCGAATGGCCAACAATCAGCTTTCTACAATTCACAAATATCCTCTACACATATCAGTGATAAAGTGAACCTAAACTACAGCAACTCGAGGCAGAGTAAAAACATAGGCATCACTGGCAGACCCCTGTGAAGAAATAGCAATGACATAGCCCTGAAATACTCCCATTGTTATCCAACTCCCAGTGAAAAATATATAGAGAGAAAGGAGCATAGATAATGGTGGATTTGAAAAGAATAGAAAGGGGGTGTATTAAGTTCATAGAAAGAAGATTGAGTCGTTAATAAAAAGATCATACGAATTTTAATACATAAATGACTTGTCCATAACATTTTGGTTTCATTAAGAGTTGCCAAGAAATGGAATTTTTAGGTACAAATAATACGTAAAAACGAAGCGAAACATTTATATATCCTTCTCTACTGAAACAAACACTCTGATCTAGTTGGAAATTGAACAAGCATCTCCTTTGCAGACGTTCTCTCATTCTCTCTCTCAGTGATTCAGAGATGTGGAAGATAGGGCAGACTCCGTTCCGCGACAAACTGCGACGAATTCCATCAGCGGAAGGGATAGGACGGGTCTCTGTCGGCTTTACTCATCTTCAATGTCCCCTCCGTTGTAGCTCCGTTGTCACTCGCTACGTCAGCACTTGGTCACAGCAATGGGGATGTGCTGGACGTATTGGGGAGTGTCATTGGCGGATTTGCGTGGGAGTAGGCATCTGAACTCAAGCCCCAACCCCCCACGCCAGTCGTTATATATATATATATATATATATATATATATATATA
>NNCF01126330.1:195500-236026 GCA_002313205.1 Laupala kohalensis | reverse complement strand
AAATCCTGGATTCTGGAGAGCGAGGTGGAGCAGTCTGTGACGAGTTCTATCACAGGAATTGTTTGGAACCGAACTGATTTGTTCTTCTTCTGGATTTGAAAACATTGTGATGAACGTTTTTCATTGGATTCATAAATATCATTTTAAAACACAATTATTAACGTCTTCAAAATTTTCAGTTATCGATTTTTATACAGAAATATTTTTTTTACAAAAATATCATTTTCTAATATTGTTACAAATTTCATCATTGTTTCAACTTGAGTAACATTTGTTTTAACTTTAAGTGCATAATTTTACACATGAAAATGACTGCTTATGACCCAATTTCAATTTTAGATGAAAATTTCAAACAATTTCTCAGCCTCAGCACAAGAAGAACAACATCAAGATCTGATCTCTTTCATCCCCGGAATAGACCCGGTACTCATTTACTCACCAAGTACTGCTACAACATGCTACAACAACTCACCAAGCTACAACATTGAGTAGGCCTGGAAGTTGGTCAGGGTGTTAACGTAGGTATAAATTTGAAAGCGAAGAGCTGCATTTCGATGGTTGTTGTTCGGAGGGGAGAAAAGAATGCATGAAAATTATGATCATCATTAACGTAGAAGAAACGAAACAGTGAACAATTTATTCAGAATACTAATGTCTGAGGAAACCCAAAATTTCGAATAAGGATCAATAATTCTAATTTATTTATGCATAAAATGCAACTAGTGCCTAACGCTTCACCGTAAGGTGTATTTTTTTAACGCTGACGTTGGTTGAAATTATAATCACTTCTTTGCTCCATCCCCTATTAAGTATCCATAAAAAACTCAAGGATATTAAAAAATGTCAGAGTTAAAATTAATTAAGCGAATTAATTAACAAAATTAAAACATTGTCTTGGAACTACATAAACTTCTCAAATTATATAGAAATGATTTTGACATAAGTGATGAAAACGGTGTCAGGACTTCTGAGAATAGCTCACGGAACACGAAAGCACTTCGAAGCTTCCTTTCTGATTCACGAAGCGTAAGATTCCTTCTTGTCGATTGATGTCAAGAAATATAGTTCATATTTCATCCTGCTTACACAGAAACACAAGTGTGTTATGAATCATTGCTTTAAAATCGTGAAAATAATTGTATTTCACGTGGTGGGATAAATTATTCTCAAAACACCCACTAAACTCAAAATCAAATTGAAAAATCAATGTTAAATTTTTAAACCACCATGGAAACATAGAACATATATCTTTTTCCTTTACAATATATGTGTTGTATTTGTAAATGGGAAATGTAGCGTGCTATTGAAGCTTATCTACATGGAGCGATAGGAGTTGGTTGGTAGGCCATTGTTACCGTGGAGGGGTTAGTAGAAGTAGTTAGTAATCGTTAGAGTTATTGACACTAGGAGAAGCTGGATACAGGAAGGAAGTTTTGCTTTTCAGTAGTCACAACTATATGAAATGGGACATTAATGTGTAAAGTTAAAAATTTTCTGGCCCCATCTGGAATCGAACCCGGGATGACTTTGTGAGAGGTGACAACACTACCGCCTGCGCCACCGGTGGGACTTCCCATTCCATCTCAAGAAAGAGAAAATTTCTATTGTTAAACGAATAACTTCTTTTTTTCTTTAGTTAAATATTTTTTTGGTACAAAGTTTAAAGTTTTCGTTCCACTGCTATAAAAATATTTGCGGTGTCACTTTGTTTCCTTCATTTTAGAGTCATTCCGACTCTTTGTAGTTTTATCACACACACTCATGTTACGTATAATGAAATATGGAATACGCGGTGATGTCCCGCAAGCTACTGTCGTTTTACTAAATCAATATAGGTGTGTGTCATTTCATTGAAGTATCAGCTGGTATTTTGAGGTTAGTTTAGAGAAAGACAAGTAATTACCCACACAAGTACTAAATCATCTATAAAATTTACTCAAGAACCCGTTACCTCGTAGAATACAAACCTAATTTCTTCCTCGCATATGTAGAAATATGTTGTTTAGAACTTCCAGCTTCACACACTTTCAGTCCGAGTCATACCTCAAGAGATCAGGGAGAAAAATCAATAATATGAATCCTGAAATAGTATCCATAATATCTGAAACACTGAAAATGATGTAACTGAAATCGATATATGAAACTTCAGCATGGATGCAATGTTTTGAGTTCGGAATAAAAGAGACACGTGAACTATTTACTTTTTTGAAACAAAGTCATCACTAGTAACATGCGTATAAAATTAAATCTTTTTTCGTCCGTTCTCACGTAAAAAATATTACGTACTGGTTTTGTTTTTGAGACATTGTCCTAAACTGCAACAAAAAGAATCGAAATGTTTTATTAAAATTTCCAAAATACTTTTCATACTTGTCTTTCTACCTTTATTCATAAGAGTGTTTAACCAACCAGTATACGGAATTTAATGTTTCTCCGTATGATTAATGTTTTTTTCTCCGTATTGTGAATGATGAACCTCACCTACGTTGTGATGAGGAAGATGAAAAAAAAAAGAAAAAAAGATGAAAACCGTGATTTGGAAATTAGGAATCGGGAGAGATGAAGAGGAAGAAACAGAGACAAAGAGAAACTGAAACAGTTTGCGAAAGTAATACCCACGCATGATGCTGCGAATAAGGGAACGGAGGCTGACTAATCAAGCGAAGCTAAGACTTTCACAGTCCCATTCTTCCCCACAACTCAAACTGATTTGGAGCGACCGGCGACCAGTGATACTCGGAAATTCCCCCTCATTTTACTTGCACCCTGATTGAAAGTTTCTCGGAGGGGTCAGCAATCGGGAGGGACATACGTTGTCGAATACTTGGGCGGAGTCCGCGAACACAGACAGCAAATATTGACTGGATCTCATAGGATCTCATTGGACTAATAGGAACGCTTCGACCGGACTGTGTGATCAGGTTGGTTCATCTTACAGGTAGAATCGAAAGCAGTTCATGAATGACAATATCGGTTTGGCATTAAAATCCTTCCAATTACAGTGATGAAGGGAGAGAATCAATGCTTAGGGGATGACTCACTAGTTGCCCAGTACAGGGACGATTTGAGAAAATCCTCTTCTTCTGGTGGAAAGAATTCGTAAAATTTACTTCACTTGCCTACCAATAAATGCAAGTTTAGAGAATGAGTATTAGAACGTGCATTAATGAACAATAGTTGAAAAATTTTGGTGTCCTGCGTATTCTACATCATTTTAATTCGTACAAATACTATACCCTTATGATGCTCGGAGTCCAAGGGAAAAAATATTTTGCAATTTAATGTATATGAGCTGTTACTCAATACATTTTCGCTCTCAATATGAAATAGTACATGAACAAGAAACGATGCTCATGAAAAACTGGTAAAATTCTTAGAGGTAAAAACTTAAGACGTCCAAGATATCAGAACAATCATGCACACCAGTGAAAAAAATACATACAACAGTTATCAGCAAAAGCATATTAGATAATCTTTAATACTCCTAAACTTTGTGGGTGATATGAAATATTTTTACCGTCGTTAGAACCCCGATTGTATTACTAATGGGAAAGTATTTTTGTATTGTGGAGACATGGAGCATCATAACTCTAAGAACTTAATTAAATTTTTATTCAATACTATTATAACAATTAATATGAGATAAAAACAAAATTAAAGGAAGATTACAAACAAATAAGATTTCACAAAATTTACATCACACGTTGACTGCAAAATATGTACTGGCTAACTGGTCAATTCGCTCTACTACAATAAAATCCTACAATTCGTTCAATTCTACAATAAAAATAGAAACACACAATACATGTTTGTGATCTAATCATAGAAAAATGCACTTTTCTAAAAAGGTTTTTATAATCGTAAGTGGTTCTGGTTTTTGTGGTGTAATTTCCACGGTGGAAACTACTAAATAACAATGAATACTTAGAATTTCAGTGACCCCAATTTCATAATTGATTACCAACATATATTTTTTCTAGGAAGCCATACAAATTCCACGAGGTTGGTAAATAAAAGTTCAGAGATCCACAAATAGCGAAAATAATCCCTTCCTTTTTCTCATGCGATTGATCCCTAAGCGCTGACCAGCATTCTTAAATCACATGTAAGATTCATGAAAGCTTTACAAAGGGAGAAAGTTCAGACGAATCCACTTGAATAACAAAACATTCTTGAAACGAATTCAAGCTCAAAACTGTGAATAAAAGGGAACAAGACTTCCTTCACCCTCCGGTCACACACACACACACGTGTGCCCTTCCTTCCAACTGGGCCTCTCCCCCTCCCTCACTCATCACATTTGCTGTCATTCGCGATGGCATCTTATTACCCCAGTACTGGCTCCTAGTAACAGGATCAGTCTTAGGGTAGGTCAGTCCCTTTCAATGCGATGACGAACGTCGCTAGTCGTGTCCTTCACCCCTCCGCAACATCACCCTCTTTCTTCACACATCCCCTGGCCTCCCTTCAACATAAGTGGAGATCGGGCTTGAGCGTGATGCGAAGACACTTGTATTTCTGGCGGTCTTACTCAACGATATGCATTGAGTAAAAGCAAGTGTGCAGTCGAAACAGATAAAATGGACATAGCATGTTATTTCCTGGAAATAAATCCTTATAAAAAATAAGAATATAAATACAATTTAAGAGGTCTTTTAAAGATTTTAATTAACATGTATTTTTAATTCACTTCTCGAAACTTGTAGAGTGCAATCTTCGAAGCAATTCGGGCTTATTTACACAATAATTATTAAGAAACAAATACAGTACATCTTGGACTTCAACATATTAAATGTAATACAAAAATATCCCAAGAGCTCCGAGAAATACTTCGTGTATTAAAATGAGGATGTTAAAACATAATTTTTTTTCTTGATGAAAAGTGTCTGGAACTCATTGTAGACGACACGTCATTTAACTGAGAACACACACACATATATATAGAAGAAGAAACGTTGCATGCCCTCTATATCTCTTAACCTAAAGAAACTATCACTTAATAATGCTAATTGGTGGAAATCTTCAAAGTAAAGCAATACTTCATTCGTTTCGTTAAGTAGATCATATTTATTTATTTGTTTAAATAATACATAAAATATAAAATTCTCTTTAGTTTGTGAGTCACGCCTTCATTAGGCGACATTTATCTAGAAGCAGTATGGTACAGTATACGCCCGATAGAAAACCTACAAAAGATACTCTCCCGAATCAACTGGAAGGTTTGGCAAAAATGTTCACCTGTCCAGAAAAAAACTGGAGAATTATGCATTCTTGTTCACTTATTCGACCAAATATTATAGAAGAAGAATTGGAATGGGAGGGACGTATTTTCGGAATAATATTTTTTAACTTTAAAATGTTTATTCATGCCTCGGAGTATACTGATTTACAGAAATTTAAATGTTAATTGATGATATAATTGATTTTATTACATGAATTGATTAATATTTTAATTCCTTCAGAACCATCTTGAACACTGATCAAAGAATTGTGGAAATTATAGATTCTTTTCCCTTTGAACAATTTTATAATAATAAACAAGTAAAAATGATCACGACTGATTCATATTTTCTATTTACATTTGTTTGTTTTCTTAATTTCCGCAGAAATTGACAACTTTATATAAAATTGAAAAGTAAAGTCACAATATTCTTGTATTTAAATACTGTTTTGTTCATTAAACATGAATACTGAGGTGTTAAATTTACATTCCAAAGCGCATTTTAGGGTTTCAGGTTGGCATACATGAGTCCTGAACCTTATCACATATGGTCTTCATGAACAAATAAAAGCTTTTAGAGAAGGAAATTGAAGATAAAACATGGGAATCTGTGTTATCGTTTAGATTTCTGACTTTTTTGTTATTATTTATTTATTTATTTATTATCTTATGGCGTTGTTCAGACCATGAATCCTGCTCTTCCACGTAACAGTAAATTGGGTGAGAGAAGAGATGTTGGTATGCCGGGAAACGTATGGTACCGAAACGACATATGTCCAGAGTCGGTGAGGTAAACCCTAGCTGAAAACCTCATCTCGTTTGATCGGACAGGGTTCTCAATGTACACCCAACCATTCAGCAATATGGCGGAAACAAAGACGTTACTATAAGACCACATATTCCTCTGCAGCTATGGAGTAAAAATGGATCACATTATTTTCTATACACAAACGACATGGGACATCATTCAAATTTATCACAAAAACACTTATTTGAGTAGGTCTACAAATTGGGTTAATTTCAGATAAATCCAAGAACGGAGTGGAGGGGATTGGAATGGACTGATACGGAGTGGATGGGGATTGGAGTGGAGTGCGAGGATGTGGCGCTTCGCACTCCTAAAGTCGTGGGAGAAGCTCGCATATTGGACCAATAGTTACTATTTACGTTTTAAATGAAGGCTCTACCAGTATTATGTGGTTGAACGGAGTGCAAAATAAACGTTCTAGTGTGAAGAATTTTGTTTTCAACAAAATGATCCACTGTACCTAAATTAGAAGTAATAAACATCCACCATTTTGGATTTAAAATTATAACAAGTTACCCGGACTACACGTATTTATAGGTTGGATATTCTATACCAATTGCTTTGTATAAGAGTTCCTAAACTGTCAAATTTAGCATTGCACCATTAACTACCTTTCCATTACTCATATAAAAATAAATTGCGAATTATTTAGGATAGTTTGTTCCCCTGTAACGAACTGGTATTGCACTTAAGTGAATTATTTCCCACAGTTCAAAAAACATAATATAATCAATGAATTCATGCGTTCACGACATCTTGAACCATTTCTTTAATATTTTTAGAACCCAAGAACCATTCAACTATTCCAGAACCAGTAACACGTTTGCTGATGGATGAAACAAGAAAACCATCGCCTAACAGAATATGATAAAACTTATCATATTAAGACTATAAAAGGATAATTAATTATTTGATCCGTGGTTCGGTATTTCTCTCCCGTGTAGGGGGTCCTGTTGATGAGACAAGGGGAAGAATACGCTCAACACACGAGAGAGGGGTGTACGAAGCAAGAAAACTGAGGGAGGATCAACACCAAGGTCTGTTTGGGGCAGATAAGTGCGCGTGCCCATTTGTTGGTTCCTCTTCCTCCCACCAGAAAGCGCTATCTTCGTAACTTTGATGAGGAGGATATACTCTGGGAAGATGAAAAAGAAGATGAGGATACCGTGAGGTGTTGATGAGGGTACAACATGACAGAGATTCGGAGAGTATTGTGGTAGAATTTTCAGAGGAAATATTCTTTAAATGAGCATGACGTTTGGGAACTTTTCGCTTACATTAGGCAATTCCCTTTAATTAAACTTCATTTGCAACTAATTACTAAAATGACCTGGATCTGGACTTAAGAATACATTTTTTAAAACGTATTTTTCACTTAAAAGGAAATACACTCCATTATTAAATATGATCATATCTTAAGTAATTTGATAACCAAGATAATGTTGGCAAATATTCCACTAATTGTGTTGTGTGAATAATCAGACATAAATGAGTGTGGTTCTTAGGGAGAAGGTAGACAAAAAAGTTGAAGGAAGAAAATTAGCAGATTTTAAGTTATCAAACCCTTGTGGATTAGAAGAAAAGTGATCCACTGGTGGCGGAGAAATTGATATAAAATCACGGTGTCAGAGATTTTGGTATAACAACGTCTTGTTACCATAGGATGTATTGGGTATAATACAGAATTAATGTCAATCAAAATGGAGTTCAATGTTAAAAAGCAAACCCTCAGAACTGAAAGTACTCTATATTTTCAGTACATGTTTGGTGATGGAACCCTGCAACGCTATTTGTTGGTGAGCTTGAAATAAGATTAACTAAAGTGAATTGGTAATAAAATGTGTTATGTATATACATTATTTATTCATTTATTTGGAAGTAACCTACCGAAAGAAGAGTAACCAAGTGTAGTTGCATTCTGTTTATTCTTTAAAATAAATCGAGAGCTAGCTTTTATATCGCGTATGTCATTATTTTATTCCTTATTTCAAACATCGTGACTAGTTCTCGTAAGATAATGAAAAAGAGAAGATGGGACGAAGTATGGAGACGTCACACATCTCGTGAGAGGAAACCTTGAGGCAAAAACCCGAGTCCGGATCGGCCATTATACAAATTTGCTTTTTCCTCCCGTGAAACAGATGTGAGTGATAAGCTGTAAATATACGACCACAGTAGATAGCACTCTACAGATACCACCGATCTTCGTTTGTGGCTTGGGGATAAAATGGTGGAAAGGCAGTAGTATCATGTATGAGGATGCCAGAACGTTTCCCTGTCCAACGACAACCCATATCGCGGTTGAAACGTTTCCGAACTTACTGAACGAATCTCTGGAGTTCCCCGTTCGAGATTCCAGTTGAACTGACATTGAAATGAAGATCTCACACATGAATTCTTTGACTACTAATAATCTACCTATATTATAGTGATCCTTAAAAAAAACTTTTGAAATTGGGACGGGGCAATATACCCTTTCGTTTTGCGTCTTAAAATGAGACTTCCATAAAAATTTCACATTTTAATAATGTATTTCAGGGGTCACAACAAGCTTAATAGTCTCCAAATATCAAAATTTTTAAGCTTGGTATGTGTTTTGAAAATCTGAAATTTTTATGGTAGTCTCCTTTAAGATATAAAGCTAAATATGATGGTGCCCCATACAAAATTCAAAAGAATGTTATTTTTAAACCACCATTACCACTAATGGTATTTTTGGACGTACGCACCCTCCGATTTGAAAGGTATTTTGCAAAACAAAAATTGAACGAGGCATCCTTCCTTTCTATTTTTTGTATGAAAAAGATTTCAATAACAACACAGTTTATAAAAAATCCACATCAGAGGTCACTACCAAACTTTGTTGTTTCAAAATTTTATTTTCTGAACATAAATATCTATTGGTGGTATACCACTTATCACTTCCGAAGCACCACTTGCCGATGTTTCTGCTTATATTTTCGACATATTTTGTTTCCCCATATACTGCATCCATATACCGATATAGCTTACTCTCCCCTTATATAATTTCACATCATCCTGTTTTCTATAATAAATTTTGTCAACCCCACTCGCAACAGGTTGTAGTATACTAACAAACCTTTCCGTTTAATATAGTCCCATTGTTTCCCGAATGATAACTCCTCATCTATTATAATTCTAAAATATTGCATCTTCTTCACAATTTGGATTTTTTTGATAAAAAAAGTTTCCACTGTATCCTTCTCCTCTGGCCATTCTCCTTTGGACAGCACATTTGTCTCTGCAATCTTTAGCTCTATTCTTCGTTCAGACTCTCTTGTCTACTGCATCTTGTCCTTTTTGTTCCCATCTTTGCCTAGTTATTCGGTTCGCCATCATCGCTAAATCAGCCGCGTAAACGACGCACGTATGATATAGTACCCGTTGTACGTAGCTCATTGCTATTTTCCGCGAATGTGGGCGTGACGATGATTCCTGTGGACAAACTCGTCCCACGTTCTTAATTATGCTTTCTAGTCTTACTCTATAATACACATATCTGCCCGAAAAATTTGCTGAAAGTGTTTAGATATAAATAGAGTGGAACATTCATTTTCTGTAAGAATTCCATTATTACTCTCCTGTTTAAAAAAACAAACGCATCCTCAGTATCTACGAAAATGCATAATGAATAACAAGTCCTCTCTAACAAATCATTTAACAGTCTCTCCGCAGCATCTTCCGTGTTTCTTCCTTTCCAAAATCCTGGGTCACATAGAACTAAAATGGTATTATGTAGAGAGCATGGGGTACAAAAATTGAAATAGAAGCATTAAATTAAAGAATAGCAAATCCCAGATCGCCAAAACCAATCAGAACTAATATACTATTGATTTCCCTTCATTTTAAGGAAAAAGGAAGTAATTACACATGGGGAAAAACAGGACGCACGGGGAAAATCGTGTTGATACGTATTAGACATTTGTTCGCTAACATGTGTGGAAACACCATGAATACATTTTAGTCTCCGATAATTAATAATAGTTACATTGTTAATTATCTCTTTTTTAGTTGCTTCCTCTGACAGCAACGTGAGGAACACTTTTTCCACCTTTATTTTCCATGTTAGTCTTGTTCATTAGGATGACAGTTCTAAATGGTGGGATTTTTGTGTTGAAATAAACGACGGCAGTGAAATGACATAAACTTCAAAGCTTTTATACACCTCAGGAGATATAATATTGTACAGTAGCCAATTTAGGAAACCCTTCCCTTTCCATATTTTTGATGTTCTTGGAGATTATTGTAAAATAAACCACTACATAAATAAATAATATGATACTTCTAGTATACTATTATAGGAGGATTATCTTCCGTACGCTGTCATAGGTGACAAAGGTGAATAATATTCCTAGTTACATTATGATGCTGATCTCATTAATCAACACTTGCGAGTGTATTATTTACATAGTTATTACATACATGTTATGTTATTTTTATGAATTATAATGATTAACGAATGGCCACTTAAAAAGAACAGTCTCTAGTTTTGGTATTCCTCTTTGAACATGCAGTTTTATGATCATGATGTAAACGTTCCGTAACACCCTTAAGTATAAGAAACGTTTTTACAAATTGAAGTGATATATTACAACAAATTAAAAATGAATATATAAATAAACATTTTGTTTAGGTACCATGGGTTTGGTGAGTGATTCCCATCGCGAGCTATTTAGATATTTTTGCAGAAATAAGACTAGTTGTCACGAAATTTTGATTCTTCTTTTCATTTTGATGCACATGCATGTTGTTCTAAATTCGTAATCTGAACGTGGACTTATACCTTCTACCTGTTTTTTTAATGCTTCCTGATTGAAATGAAAAATATAATGACTTACAGGGCTCGCGGCAAAGGAAAATGCCTAAAACCTCCATGGAAGTCGAGGAGCCAATCCCAGCATTCCGACTCTTCCTCTCCATTTGGTTGCGATGGCGTTTTACTTCTGTCTGCAGAATCTTAGTTTATGTTCGGATGCTGCCACCCATATCAGCCAATTCGCAGAACCGGCAGCAATAGATATGCCAACTGTAAGGAACAGGGCATCATCTCCTAACCTTTGGCAGGATGACCACTGCCTGAAGTTAACTTTTCTGTGTGGGTGCCATGGCACGCCGTCTGAATGGGACTGCTCTACGTTAGGCCACTCCCCGCAGCAGACTGCGCTTTCGCTTCATTGAGTACATCTCATCACTTCTCTCTTGCTGCGAGGGCTGTAGGTGTAAACTTAAGTATGGCTACTGAAATTTACTACGGTGTCATACGTCTTCAACACCGAAGCCATATCCTATGATTCTCGTCAGCCAGATTTAACGCTACTACATACCTTTAAGTAACCACACAATGACCGCGGTGAGGTTAAAGATCACGATATCATCTCTTCCATCTCACCACATGGTTTGGGTCAATGACTTATGCGGGAGGTATGATAAGTTACGAGAAATGAATGGTACCGAACTGATACTGGTTCGATGTGTAGACGAAGAAAAAAAATAAACTTAAGACCTCACCCATTCGTCCGATCGGGGGTTCCAAGTTGCACCCTCCCACACAATGGCATTTCACAAACTATCATTACACTTGCGTCACTGAACCTGCAGGTCAGCTACCAGTAGTCAAACACTTCCGCTTCACTGTTGCATATCAGTCAATGGAGGATAAAATAATTTCGTACATCTATTTTTCATGTTGATCACTTTCTATAAAAGGGCGTAAACGGGTTATTATTTATTTATTTAGAAAACTTAACTGAAACATTTTTCATCACAATACAAATCATATACCAATTCTAGTTTTATCTACATCACCTCGTCTATTTCAGTGTTATTATAAGGCTTGTTTTTATTATATTCTTTTTACTATTTATTTTTCCTGTTTACAGTGCCACTTATTTTTTCCAGTCTCTTCCTCAAGAAGGCTTGTGTGTGTCTCGAACCATTCTTATTTCTGTCACGTAATGTAAAATATTTGCTTATTTTCTATTAGTTTGCTTTGTTCTTTGAATTAAATAGTCCCATTTCTTTTAAACGCTTCATATAGGATATTCGTTCTTTTTATTCCGATGGTGCGAAAATGTTTTTGGTAGAATATCCCTCTACCCCTCTTACCCAAGTAAGAATGTTAGTATTCAAAGCCGTGTGCACACATCAAGTGGCTTCACTGTAAAGTGTTCACCATGCATAGGAAACTGTCACTGTCGGATTATCCTTGAAAGACACTTCCAATTTCTTTGGATATAACAATATTCTAGTAATATCTAACCGATATCTGAAATTATGAGGAATCCTATTTGCCTCGTGAAAGTGTAGTAAAATTAACAACTTATCCTTAAGTGACGGTACATTCTTCTCGTCTCGAGTAGACGGACAAGACAAAATTTGAAACAGTGGCGCAACGTTCCATTACTAAGATAGAAGCTCACCAATGCTTATTCACCCCTCTGTAGAATTAAGATTTAAATTATATACTTCGGTGAGCTCATATTTCTTGTAAAGAAATGTCGTGTAATCGTGATCAAATTTTTTTTACTTTAAAAATTACTCGTGTACTAATGCAATATTTGAGGTTAATTTCATGGTAATTTATTCTTAAGCATGGCATTTCCGAGTATCTCTTCCGAGAGAGATGCTTACAGATGTACTTCCGTATTAGCGTCGTATTGGAATACGTCCCGATCAACACAGGACTGACCGACTACAGGGAAAAAACATGAAAAAATTCCTTTCGATATACCCCCTAGAAAAGGATGAGCGCCGCATGTATATTCCTATCTTGCAAACATAGTCTTCGGCAAACCCAAACTTGCCAACATACTCTTCCAGCTGACTATCTAGATGTCACAGAGCGGCATCCACGTTACTGGGGAAATTATATAGTCATCCGGAGCAAGTGCTGTGCATTGCTTCTGCGTAAAACATTTCACAGATTAGTCAAATGTCAGAACCATTAGTGAGCACCCAAAAGAAACACCGTGAACTGTAGGGTCTGCGACGTGTATATACATCTTCGCAACCAAATATATTCCTATGTAATTATGTGAATGTTTTTGGTTTAGGGTGCAATATTAACCCACAATTTTGTGAGATCACCTCAGGGGCATTCTCGTGGGACGACCTCTGTTCCTATTATGCTGGCACTTTACTTGGCGTTGCGGTATTTGTGAAGCGTATTCGCTATATTTGGAAAAATGTCAAATATTTCAATTGTGTTTACAAATATCACAAATACCGCAACGCGGTATTAATACCGCAACGCGGTAATATCGTACGTGGACTTAACGAGCAAATAACTTTATAATGCCAAATAGGTTTTCCTATACCAATGATGGATAATTCAAGAAATCTTTATACTGGTTCGTCTTCCAGCCCATAGAGAGTATATTGTTTCTTTATTCCAGTCCATTTTAAAGAAATAAGTCAAAATGTAGGTTAAAGATCCAGAATATCAACAAATCTCGTCCACACGCATTCTATTGAGCGAAATACGGCAAACCAAGTGTGAACGATTCACGCGAATATTTGCCTTATTTAAGTGTTTGCTGTGCGACTATAAACCGACAAGAGGGCGGATATTTGCGTATTCATCACAATAGAGAAAATACAGCAAATAGAGACAAATAGCTCCTCTGCGCTTTGCCGTGTTTGGGAAAATATGGCAAATACACAAATACACAACGCCAGTGATGTGCCGGCATAACACTTTACATGTATATGTCCCGAAGACATTGAGTCTACTTGATTGTCGCGAAATCTGAGCGATGACGATCTTCCTCTCGTGACAATCCCGCACACGAAATGGCAGGCAATCTGCGTCAAGGATCGTCAGTACGGAAGTGGCTCTTCCGCTAAGACAAGTCTTCGCTGACACTGCTGGTGGCGATCCGTTTCCGTCACCTCGGCCCACTTCGTCTGTTGAGTAGCTGCGGTCTCAATGAAACATCGCTTACTGTTTGGAAGAATTGGAAAGGAACAATTTGAGTATTTGTTCCGAGATTAAGGTTTTCGAACTGGATGGATTCAGATAAGGATTGAAAGAGTATTTGTTAAAAGGGATTAACTACAATTTGAACCAATCAAGAAGTTTGTGTTTAGTGTTCACAAAGAAGCAAAGCTCAACAGCAGTTGCGGCACAACTTGCATAAGCTATGAAGTTTAAGTTTTGTAATTCGTGAGAAGCAAACAGTGAGGTATAGATGAAAGCTTTAAAGTGTTGACGAACGTTTTATTACATATATGCTAAGATACGGACCATTACATAAACAGGAAATATAGCACGAATACATATGTTACGAATTGTTAGTTGTTTTCGCCGCGCCATGAGAATCTATTACGGTGTACTATTACGAAAAGGGCCGCTGAAATGAAACTGCCATATTGATTTGTGATTAAAAAACAACAATACGATATTAAAAAAGCGTACCGGTGGTGATCAACAAATGCATGCCAACTAGTAGAGAAACCGAAGTGCGAAAATTATCTTCTTCATCTGATAATAAATTAGTGAACTGTGCATATACAGTATCTTTTTATTTGGTTACACGGTCTCCGATGTGAGAAACACTCTTTAATTTTAAATGTAGGATGAAATGGATTACAATTTTTTTGTGAAATTTTAACTTCCAAAAGTTATAGAACGATGAATGGTGTCAATAGCTAGCAAGCAGCTCTGTGCAAAGTAAGGAGATCACCATACTGGCGGAAGTCTTTCAACAGGTAAGTTAAATTTTTTTTCCAACCAGTTTTATTTGGGATATTTTATGAAAATTGTTTATCTGTACTTAATGAGCAAAAATTTATCAAACATCGAGGTTTTTTCCTTCAAATTTTTCATCAAATCTTAAAGTTTGTTTTCTTGTGGCATATTAAAAAACTACAAAATATTTAATATTTTAAAGATAAAATCCTCATAAATGGATGTTTATCGAAATAATTGTAAGAATAATACCAATTTGGAATAACCGTTCTCTTTAATTGAAGATGAATATTTCTAAATTATTTCATGCTTCGATAGGAATAAAAAAAAAAGTACAAAATTACCAACACAGCGCAAAGAACCTGAAATAGAAAGTCATCGTAAAAAAATTTAAAAAGTTTAAGTCATAAGTACTTTTATTGTTTGTAAGATTCCTTACCGCGCAATTTAGAAAAATATTTTGGGCTGTCTTCGAAAAGCACAAAATTGGGAGTTTGATTCATTGTGACTACATTTTCTTCATCTGCCTTTCGTCTCTATCATAATCATTATCAACGAAAATATATAATATTTCCGATATTAATATATGTATAACAAAATTTCAGTTGACAGGAGATAATTTTTCAAACAGGTAAGAAGGTAAAATATATCAATTCATGGGTTTTAATAAAAATTACACAGAATATTTAAAATATGAGACACGCTGAATCCTGTTTCAATTTAAAATAAAATCTATATTACTTCCCGGAAAAGAGTTTTATCAGTTTCCTCTTGGCAATCCCCCTGCTTTGGCTTAGTTTTTCAGTTCCTTATGAATGATAAAAATACTCATTACTTCATAATACGCCCATCTTTTCACAATAACATTAATAAATAATACCAGTAAATATTCTTGGTAATTGTGGTGCTTTAGCAACATTATCAAAGCATGATAAATTAAAAGTCGTTTCTATGTTGCTCATTAATTTATCATCCAGTAAATATTATTTACAGAATAATTATTTTTTAATTATTAAAGTATAAAGCCAATAATCATATTAATTTTTAATATTTGATTTAGCGTATATGCATTTAATAGTACGGTTTCTTTCTCAATTAATATAATGAAAATATAAACATTTTTCGTGCATTGAAACACGCATTAATGAAAAATACTTGATTTGATGAATGAATGAATTTTATCTCAATGATATTTCATTATACTTCAATTAGTATTTTTAAATAAAAATTTTAGAAATGAAAATTCTACTTTTTAAGCAGCGAACGCCAGTCCTTGAATCTTGGAGTGTAATCTTAGGGAAAATTGTAAAGCGGAAAATTCAGCTAACATAAAACTAACCACCCCTTGAGATTAAGCTCCAATTTAAATAAATTATAGATGTAGAATTGAGTCAATCAGATGTTGAAACTATGTTTAAATATTGTGCTATCTACGACCATCTTTACTGTTCTAAAATATTATAAAATTTTACGCACGGTTAGAGACAAATTAGTTTTTTTTACCTCACAAGTTTCTGTCACAATTTCGGCTTTTATTAAATGTTAATGTTAGTAATTGTTTTTGTAAGCCAGGAGATTGTTTTTCATCAGATTTTTATAAAAATTATTGATTGACTCTGCCAAGCTTTGCACGGGCGTTTTTTGTATTTTTATGTGGTTTACCCTTTATTAAAATTTAGTATAGAGAAAATAGCATGTGATAATATCTGAATTAGCTCGTGATATTTAGCAAAAACGCAAAATATCTCATGTCACTCTATTTTCTCTCTTTGGAATCGGAATTTAGAAGCGAGTGAATGCTGTGGTGGAATGATAAGCAAGGAAAACGGGAGAAGTCTGAAAAACCTGTCTCGAATCAACTTCGTTCACCACAGTATCAACCGGCGTGTGAACCAGTTACCAAAGGAAGGAGAGAATGCTGTGCTCCGCACCATGGGTCGCCCCGAAATTTATACCTTCCATCTATTGTAGTTTAGTTGCGCGATGTCAGAAACGTTTGCGGGCATGTACACAACAATGTGCCAAAGTTTCATCACAATCGGATGAATAGTATAGGAACGCATGAAGGAGAAACAAACGAAGAAAGAGATAGATACGTTTTTACGTAAATCAAGGCCAAAATCCTGGAAGAAATTATTTATGTGAAACCAAAAGGTTGTTTGAAACGTTGTTGGGAGAAAAACAGTAATATATATATATATATATATATATATANATACTGGGTGGAAATGATGTACAGTTATGCAAGGCGAACGAGTGGAGTAGTGCCTTAACACCCCTGCGATCAAAGCAGGAGTTCCAGGTTCGTCGCTATTTTTACCTGAGCGAAAGTTGACACATATCTTCTCCACGTGTAGGGTACTCGGAAAAACTATATGTATGTCTATAAAATTTCGTAAAATTTTATAATTTTGTAAACTATATACAAGTATAATTCGCCCTGTTGATTTTTCAGAGACCCCACCATGACGTGTTTGGACACCAACGTGACCAGCAGCACTTTCATTCTCGACGTATCCCGAGCAGCATTTGATATTCTGATGCTATCCTCAGTGATATTCATCAACATCGCAATCTTATTCGTGGTGATTCGTCGATGGCTCACTGAAGGCATGCCGATAGGCAACGTTACTTCCAGTATCCTAGTCATAAATCTCTCTGTCGCTGATCTGGTAGTGGGGATCTGTAGCGTTTTCTACTTCATGCCACGATATTCCTGCGACCTAATGGGCATTCTCACCCAATCCAAGAATTACTGCATCCTCCGATTCGCTCTTGTAATCCTTGGTCACTTGGGTTCCGGTTATACTCTGGTCGCTATCGCCGCCGATCGATACTTGGCAGTGTGCTGGGCAGTTCGTTACAGACATATCATGTCTCCCAAGTAAGTAAACAACATTGCAAGCTAATATTTTAAATAAGAAAATATATTTTCAATAAACAAATTTATTGTGAAAAACCGGTTATGACCGCGTCTGACCACGTGTAGGACAATAAACTAATTTACTCTCCGGAAGCAAGTAAGGGACCATCCCATCAATTCCGATCAAGGGCCCTGAGGCAGAGGCGTATTTCACATTTTATCAAACTCCTGAGATAAGAATAAAATAGTTCGGTAAATGTTATAATATTAACATAGTACCAAATTAGTGTTTAATAAAACACAAAAAGGTGTTTCAAAAGTACGTATTATTATCGAACTATACATAATTCGGAAATTATTGTTTTAATCGTTACTATTAATTAACACTAAATTTGAGATTTATTATTTTAATAGATGCCGCCTCTAGACAGGAGCCTAGACAGTCTTATAAAATATCCGCCTCCATCCGAAGGAAAAGCGGAGAGAAACCCGGGGATGGAGTTACATAATTAATGTACACGACCGTGCCAAGGTTAAAACACATTTTACCATTGGACAAAACTATCTTCATCTTCAGAATCATTCACGTGGATGTCACGTGTCATATCTATTAGTTGATAAATGTGAAGAATTTTGTTCGAGGTTTTAGTTTGGAAAATGCTAAAACCTTGAAAACTGCAAAAAAGAAGAGACTTATTGCAATTTATTGGTTATTGTGTATGTAAATTACAAGTAGTTTAATTTTTTTTAAATATATAAAAATTTATTGGTAATACCAAAGTGTAAATGTAAAGTTGCAGATTTCGTGAACACGGCGTGAATTAAAACTAGTGATAAATTACCATTCTCCATACATATTTTTGGAGGTTTGTTTTCTTAAATCATTCTACATGGCAAAGAGAAGGGAATACAAGACAAGAATAAGAGACCGAAAGAGGCAATATTGGAGGGAATATTTAGGAGATTGTTTGGCTAAGAGTTGTTGGGGAGTGCCATATGCTATATCTAGTAAGATTAAAAAGAAGGTAATTTGGGCAGCAATAAGTGACGGCAGGGGACAGCAGATCAAAACATGGGAAGAACTAGTAACACGGATGCTTGATAACCTTCTACCTCAAGAAACGCACAATCAGCGTTGGGATCCACCACAGGAAGAAGAAAAAGAGAAAATCAGAATAACAAAGGGAGAAATGGCAGACACTATAACGAATGGGCAGAGAGAAAGCACCAGGTTTTGGCGGAGTGACTCACGAGATGGTGCAAAGAACAATTAATATATATGAGGAGTACCTTTTAGAAACATATAACAGATGCATAACTCAAGGTAAATTTCCGGCGGAATGGAAAATTGAACTCCTGAGACACTTATTAAAAGAAGGAGATAGAGGCGCGACGAAGACCAGTTCTTATAGACCAATAACTCTTCTGCGGGAAAATTCTTGACGGATGGGGGAGGAAATTTCAAGGTGTTTAGAATAGGAGAACAAATAATATAAAATACAATATGGGTTCAGAGAAGAGAGAAGCACTGAAGACGCTCTGCACTGCTCCTGACCGACACAATAGGTTGACAGACTGTGAAATACGCTTTGACTATATTTATAAACATTAAATGAGCTTTTGACAACTTAAGATGGATAGAGGTACTTCGAGTTTTGGATGAAATGAAGATACCAAGAAAACTACTCAACCTTCTTGCTTCTCTGTATTTTGAAGAAATAAATACAATTTTAGATATAGGCGGAGAAAAATTGATATTGAAAAATAAAAAAAGGGTGTCCTGAGGGTTCCAGCTCTTCACCGCTATTGTGGAATGTATTTATGGACGACATGTTAAAGACATTAAGTGACCAAGGCATTCATACCATTGCGTAACGGGTGGTGTAGTGGTTAAAAACCCCTGCGATCAAACAGAAATCCCGGGTTCCATTCCCTACTCGTAGCCATTTTCATCTGACCGAAAGTTACCACATATCTTCTCCACGCGAAGGGTACACGGAATATGTACACAAGTGGATTTTTCTTTGGAAACGCATCCGCGAAAAGGAGGAACCGTGTAATAAAGGTAGTAGGAAAATCTATGAAAATAGTGGGACAACAAAAATATCTAGGACTAATAATAGGCTACAAACTGAACTTTACGATACGTAACTGACAAAATAAAGAAAAATTCACTACAGCCTGCTTCGCATAGGATTCAATAAAACAAATTTGCCAATAGATGAACTTGTGCGATTGTACAAAGGTGGTCTCCGACCAATAATTGGGTACGCAGCAAGTGTATGGCTGTCAAAAATTACAAATATTAACATAGAAAACTACACTCGGCGCAACGAACTTGTATACCGGGCTTAAGTGGATGCTACAAGACAGTTGCAACACAAAGTATAGAAATACTAATGGGGTTACCACTTAGATAAATTGCGACTGATACTAGCTGAGACGAACAGGGTCATTGATGATTGACAATACAAGAATATGCAAAAAGGAAAACGGAGCGAAAGGAAAATTAACAAGGACTTTATTGACTGCATGGCAAATACGATGGACAAAAGGAACGAAGGGAAGAGCTCTATATGAGTTTATATACGATGTGACATATGCAGGAGGAAACAAGACGTGGTTTAAGTCGAAAAAGAGAATTAATAGAAATATTGACAGGTCATGGAAGCTTTGAAAAGTATTTATGTGCGATACGAAAAGGTGAAGGAGATGAATGCGTCTGTGGGGATGGAGCGGAAGAAAGAGACCATATATTATGGACATGCAAGATTTATGACCAAGAACGAAGATAACTAATAACACAAATAATACGAGGAGGGGTCCGGAAGATTGAAAACGGCCCGAACCTAATTAATTCGAAAAATAGATATACAATATTTGAAGACTTTGTAGGTAGGATGTGTGCGGTGCGAAACGCAATAAAAGAAAAATAAATAAAGGGACACGCAAAAGGGAGTTGACTACATCCACATCCCCGTGGTGGGGATGGGTACAGCGCCGTGGCAAGAGAGATGTAGCCACGTTGCTGACTAAGAATTGTTAGTTTAATTTTAATTAATATAAATCTGTTATTTTATTTCTAATATTATCTGTATAATGACACTGTTTAAAATACAGATCAATTGAAAAGTACTGGTCAGTCATTTTTTAAATACTCAAAAAGTTACAATAATTCTTTTTTACAAAAAATTAGTTAAGGATAAGAAACTAATGTTCAAAAACCTTTAAGTTGCGTTTTGCGGAATTGCTTCATCGAATTCTCTTCGTACACTATTAATCGTATTGTGACACAAATTTTAGAGCTGTACTTATATTACCGAACGAAACTTGAAAAGAAGACTAAAAGTGTACAGGCAGGGCGAGGGGAGTAAAGAAACTCTTCGCTCAGATTGTCGGCTGTAAAGGGTAATATCCACGCCTCTAGCAGCAGTGAGAATGTTGGCGAGGTGGGGACAATGCTCGTCTGTGCGCACAATCGAATCTTGCTATCGTGCACCTTTCTCTGGTTTCTTCACATAACTCGCCTCCTTTATATGACGTTGACTGTAACATTCTCTTACATAAATGCCTAAATTTTGAGTCCTTCATAGACATCGTACTAAGTTCTGGGATAACATCATCTTGAAAACAATAGAATGAATTTTACAAATGTTAAAAAATTAGTTTTCAAAGAAATTAGATACCTTTGTTAAATTAAATTCTTAAAATTTCTTCATCCCAACAAATGTTAAAAACATTTATTTTAACATTTGTATCTTCTCTGTATCCTCACAAATAAGAAAATATTCTCATTAAACGGACGCTAAACAACCTAATCTTAAAGAACGTGAAATATTCCAGACACAATTCCTTTTAACGTAGGGATAGATTTTACTTAAATTTCAATCTTAGGTTCTAGTTTAGCTACCAAATCCCTTAGTATCTAACTAAGAGAATATTAAGGGTATTTTTGAATCTCATCCTCCAAGTGATTTAAAATACCAGCATGAACTTAAAAACATTTTCAATGAGAGTGAAGAAGGATTATTTGTGCCAAAGAATTGACGCGTGCATAGCCGACGCTCAGCTAGGTTACATATATAGTTGAATACACTAGTAAAATTTTTGTTGGAATTTGAAATCTCTCTCAAGAGCACAAGATTCTAATTTTATGTGGATGCGCAATATCTAATTTTATTTTACTCGTATTATACGAGCAATGATTCTAAGTTTAAATCGGCTATCTCTTAAACATATGGTGGGATTTTGATATATGGGGGATTTTTAATATCAGGAGTCGAATGGCAAAAGTGTCAATCTTGTGAAAATTCATTTTACAGAATTATTAAACGGGTAATAATTGTAAGTTTAAATCGGCTTTCGTCTGTGAACGAAACACAGTTCCTTCCCTTCTGGGTAATGTTTTACCCTGAAGCAATGAACACCACTTGCTACCGATGACTATGAAATTATGAATGAAATAATAAATGTCCCAGTAGCGCGGGCGCCACTCCTTGACACCTGGATGGTCATCGGTATTATTAGAAATATTAATTCTTCAGTAAAATAAGAATTCTTTTATTAAAAACTAACTTGATAAAATTGTTATATTTGACTAAATATAAGCGTTGCTCTGTCTCCTAGTCATATAATTCTGAAAGTTAAGAAAACAAATATATATTTTAACAAAAATTTCATTAAATTAACTTATCAAATTAGTCATGAATAAAAGTGTATAGATTCATTTATTAAAAAATTACTTAAAATTATTTTTAGAATGGATAAATCCGAGCGTAGCTCGGTCGCCTCATATTGACTTTTGTTGCTGTGAATATATTGACTTTTGACTGTGAAGTGTATCTATCTCAATTAAGATTTCTTGTTTTATAATATAATACATAAAATATAGTTTATTCCACTAGATACAGTGTAAAATTATACTTTATAAATGTATATATAAAATTTGACGAGTAAAATTTGTTCAGATTTCTTACACTACCATAGGTTCCAGGTGTTCATCATAGTGTATAATGTGAATATTAAATTAATAAAAGAAAAATGAAAAAGTTCGTTCTGTTAGTCGTTTGTGGGTTTTATTTAGTTCTTCGTTGTTGTTTTTTGAATATTATAATTGTTTTCATGCATTTGCTTTCGAATCTGAAATTTTATTTCAATATCTCTAGGCACACACTGGGCGTTATCGTGATCATCTGGGCATTGGCAGCAGCAGGTTCAATGGTGCTCTTCGGATGGAACAATTGGGATGGTACAGATTGCACCGAAGATTCCACGCTCCCACTTTCATATATTCTCTCAGGGGGAGTTCTTGGCCAATTCATCATCCTGGGAGTCGTATCTACTGCTCATTGGAAGATTCATAGGTAAATAAACACTTATTAATGATATGGTTTGACGTCTGTTCTACTGAACATAAACAACTTACAATTTGCATGAAACTTAAAACAGTCTGTATTGGAAATTCAAATATTTAAAACAATTCACAAAAAACATAATAATTTATTTCCTTCGTCAAAAAAATACATCAACATTCAAGAAGTGCATTAACATATTTTGACACTGCAGTGGGTATTAAAACACCGGATTTTTAAAACTAATTTTGCCTGATGTTACCCGGGATTCTTAGATTATATTCTAAATTTATTTGTTAGTTTCCGATATCTATCTATCTATCTATCTATATATCTATCTATCTATCCAAATTATACAAAGCGCTAGTTAAGTCCTCTGAATTCTTTGATCTTCATTCCACTTTTGGGTTAAGAACTTGAAATTTTCTACAAAACCTTTTTATAATTTTGCTTGTATGATTCGGTCACGTAGATTACTCGTTCAGTGGATTGTCCGCCTCAAGTAACGCAATTGAACTCTGGTGGACACATTAGAGAGCTTGCGACAGTCATGCAAGTGAAGATTCAGATCTGATTAGCAGTCAATTTGAGTTATTTTTTCTTCTCTTGCGATTCATCAATATTAATCATACTATGAATTTTACTTGCAATAACCCTTCAAATTATTTCTACGATTACTTTTTCTGATTTCCATGCGACAGGCATAAACTGTTATTAGTGTTATGGATGTAGACGAACAACAAGTTATTTTTGCATACAATTAAATTTCGAATACAAATTAATATGAATGCACATGTCGCAATTTTGTATGAAAGCCACTAAAAAAGTAAATCAAACACAACTTTTCGTATGTAATACGAGATATCCTCAGGTGTGCTAGTTCACTGTCAGCGAGTGACTGATTCCAAAAAGTACATCTGGGTAAAGACGAATGCAAGAGACGTTACAGTAACGTGAGCATCAAACAATGTTGCAAGAGCACATAGAGAATGCACAGGTGATTCTTTTCAGTATACAATGACACTGAAGACTTCAAAATTACAACATTAATAGTAGTTTAAATAAAAATTAGCATAATAAAAAAACAGCATAATAAAAACAAGATTGAGTAAAAACGAAATACAAATTACATTACACTGAGAATTAAAATGAACATGGGTTATTTAATTTAATACAATAAAGTTGAATTTGAAGTAGACGTTATATTAAAGACACCGTTAGTGAAGTGAATAAGTATAAACTTGCCCCTGCAAAAAATGTTCACATGAGTCTCAAAAGTAGCTTGATGGCATTTCCCCCATATTTTATTTTAGATTAGAATATTTGAAATCTTCAATTTACTTAAATGGGCTTAAACAACGTTATTTTGATTAAAATACCTTAGATGTGAAAAAAACAAAGAAATTTTTAAGTGAATGTGGAGACCAATTTTTTACTTTTGACCGATAAAAAAAAGGAAATACTTTTATATCATGAGCAATGAGATGTACAAAAATTTACTGGAGGAGGAACTATATCAGTCTATGAAGGAAATTTAATCTGTATTGATTTGTTTTGCGGCGTGAAGTTCAAATTGTCCACCCACCCTTGTTCTAGAGTTCCCACCCTAAATATTATTTTATAGCACGTTTGTTGTTGACCCTTGAAATACACTATACAGGAGATTTTTGAGATAAGATCTAATGTATAATTAAATAATTGTGATTTAATTTAACAATAGATGACCTTAGCTCACAACTCCTGCATAAAATTATTTTATAGAGTGTTTCATATTCAACCAGATGTGTTTGCGCATAATTAAGACTGCCATCTTGCCATTAATTTGTGTGCAGGTTGTGCCGAAATTTTTTATTATCCAATTTAAGTTATCCAATACATTTGACTTCGTAAAACAAAAATAGTATATACTTATGATAAATAACAAATAAATTCTCCAAAGCTAAGAAAGAGTACTACAATGTATATTTCAGCACAAATAGTGATATTTTCATTCACAATATTATTTACATATATCTGTCAACAAATTCGACTTGGCATTAGAATGTATTGACGTACTTACATGTTGAAAATTGAGACTGAAGTACGGAAAAAGTAGCAAAGTAATATGTTTTTATGTCTGACGTTTTGTAAAATTAAATTCATTAGTAACAGCTAAACTCTCAAAAAACATACGATAAATTTTGAACACCTATGTATTACGATCTCGTATGTACAGATGTGTGGTACACCATTTTATTATGATTCATTAATTATTAAAAATAATACATTTGCTTTGATATAAACTAAATAAATATTTAATGATACCACATGAGTAATATTTTTATCTTGATAAGTTGTTTATAATTGCTTTGTTGGTCTGCAATTGATTTTCTGCCATTGCCATTTTTCTTTTTTGAGCACTATAAACTCATTTTTCTAAAACCCCATAAACCCTCATAAATCCTCTCTTTCACAATTTGTAAACACAATTATTATGTATTGAAAAACAACAAGAAATTTAATTACACATTTGTAAATTCTCGTATCTTCCAATTACACTTCAGAGAGTGCAAAAATAGATTTCATTGATGAATAAATAAAGATCCATATTAATTAAACCAGATTTGGGTTGGAAAATGTAACGAAATCCATAAAAATCCTGCCATAAACTGACACTCATAACCTGTAACTCATGTCTTAAAACGATTATCACGAAGAAGTGGGTTAAAAATAGAATTTAAATTATTATTAAAATTGATTTTGAGTCATTGAGAAGAAAACGTGGATGTTGGACATCCCTAACGCAACCGTTGCGGAATGGTTAAAATCGTAATTCATTACGAAGTGATAATATTTTGAAACATTTGGGAATACTAATATTTTCAGTACGAGAATTGGAAATTTGTAAAAATAATGTTTCTACAGCAATTTTAGTCATTCTGAAACATTATAGAACCAATTGGTTCTTCAAAGGATCCTTCGTATGGGAGACGAAAGTATGAGTTAACTTCCCCGCTACAAGAAACTATTTTACATGTAGCTACTGAAAATAAGCTTGTATTGATATCAATTTTGCGGTAAAATGTTAATGTATTCTTTTAAAGTAAACTAAATTTGCAACAAAAACAGACCAACTTAGTTTTTGTAGACCCAATACTTTCCGAGATAAAGTTGTTCAAATTTACGAAAATAAGTTAATTTTAGAAGTTTTCACCGATTTTGACAATGAAGAACCTATTTCTTGACAAAAATATTCCCATTAATTTTTTAAGAAGACTACATTTGTAACAAAGTATGACAAAATTCATGTCCATAGACCGATTACTGTCAGAGATACAAATCATCGAAGTTGACGACGTATACATGTATCAAATTTTAGGAGGATTTATAAAATGAAAAAAGACTCCGTTAGTAATACAAACATTATATTTATTATAAAAACATTATAACGTGGAAATATTTTTGATAATACGTAATCACGTAAAAGATTTCTATCAATAGCGAACATAATTAAACAAAGACAAATAGTTTCAACGGCAAAAATTATTAATCACTGTAAATTCTTTTTAAGAGCAGCAAACGTAATTCCACAGAGAAAAATGTTTCATTCTCGCAAAAATAATCAATGAGGGGAAAATTCTTATTATCGGCAAAAGTCATTAATTTTATTAAAAGTGAACGTAAAATTAAAATTAATTTAAAAAAAAAATAAAGATAAAAACATTTGAGGAAAATCTTCATTTTTAGTTTTCTTTAAATCTCTTGGATGACCAGGTTGTTCCTCGGAGTCGCTGTTTTTGTAGGGAGAGGTGCACTTCTCTTTAACCACATCTTCATTCCAATAAATTTTTTCTTCAGACATTTGAATAAATTTCTTCTTCAGTAACTCGTCGTCAGATGGAGGGGGGGCATCAATGTATGGGGAGTTTATGTTATCACACACCAAGTCCGGCGAGTTTTCGCACGAATGGCCGCTGCAATAAATGCAAACAGTTGAGCATTTTAGTCCAGCACTCACAAGTGGGATTTTGCAAATATTGGGTATATTTGGCGGCTATTGTCTCATAAGAACCTCTCAGAGGCCACACAACTTTGTGAAGAAGATATCCACCGTCTACAACCACATATGTAGTCTTCCCCTGGATCTCATCCAGGCGTACAGGAGTGAAGGTTGTATAGAAGGAAGACTTAGTGCCCTTCCTCATTCCCTCTTCTGTGAAAAGGGACATGGCAAACGGTAATAATTTGTGTGTGAAACATTCCTTCAACTCTTTGTCAGACTGTTTTAGGATGCATAGTCTGTGGAACAGTGTACGGGAATTCACAGTCACATTTCTCTCACCAATTGAAACAGAGCAGACAGCGGAGAAAAGCGTCTTCACTGTATTACTCCGTTTGAATTTCACTGTAACATCGGCGTCAACACATTCCATCAATTTGTGAAATAGTAATATTTCTTTGCATTTTCCAAGCCGGATGCTGTTAATAAGCTTTCAGCGCTAAGATGGAAGTGCGACGAACTTGGGACCCACCCTAAGTCTCTTCAGTTATTGAGGTACTGTTTGAACGAACACCTTTCACTTTTAAGGAAGGTACAAGTGTATTCGGAGAATGCGGCCTGCGGCGCTTGACCCATGCGCGGTCCACTGGAATTTAGGTGTATCTAAAGAATAGAAGAATTCTACTAAGTAATGAATGAAGTACGTATCGAATATAGAACAACGAAAAAGGTACTTGCGAGCGCTTCGGTGACGCCCATGGCGGTTCGTCCTCTACGGCGCAGTCTCTGCGTTCCTAGAAGCCAAAGTGGTGACCCAAAGGGAGTGTTTGCACGGTGGTGGCGAAGGCATGGTTATTTGCTGATCACGTGACATCTTGTACTGTATATATTGGGAGGAGTGAAGATCCTGAGAAACTCTTACGTGGGAGGAGAGTTCACCTGAACTGAGATGTGACGGGGCTAGACTAGGTCTTGGAGATCAGATGTTCGTTAGGCTGCTGCGGTAGTCTTAATGAAGTCATTACTAGTTACAAGTGTCGTAACATGTGTCAGTTAGTTGTTGGGGAAAGCAACTTTGGAAGGTTCAGATAACCTGAGAGTTTTTACTATTTAGTTGTCTTCAACTAAAATTGACCATTTGTAATTAATGCTTTCCGATAGCATGACTTGTGTAATAACAGTTTATTAGATGTATTAATGAATTTGGGAGTTTGTCTCTGTTGTAAATTCAGATTTCTAGTTAATTTGTATTAAATCATTTTTTATTGTTATTACACGTGTGTTTGATTGCCTGGGCTGGTGTCAGCGAAGAAAACTACTATAGGGATTGTAGTATTTATGTGGATCCCGCTTCTACCAAGAAATACTAACATCGCATCAGGGCTTGAGGTGTGATGTTACATTCACCTTCTCAAAGTTGTCATCAATGAACTATGAGATAATATTTTTCCCAATGTGCAGAGCGTTGTGAAAATTCACAGATTCACTCCCAACAAACCCAATATTTAATAGTGTTACGGTCCCATTTATTCATCTTTTATTCAACATCAATTTATATTATTTTTCTTATTATAATGTACGCAGTCATGGTTAATTTTCTCTGTACGTTATGGTGGACTCTGGCCCCGCGAGGATGTAGAGAGCGGATAATTCACGTTGAAAATGACTGTCAGCATTTAGAGGTGTGGGACCGGTATTGTCAGCAGCGTCCTTTCGGTGGCGTGATACTGTCATCCCAATTTCTGATTGGCTCCCCCCCTTAGGGCGTCCATCTTGAAATCTAGCGAGACGGTGGCCGAGCGAACGCTACAGGCAGTGCAAGGGGAAGCTTGCATTCCAACGCATGGGTGGCAACATTCATGTTTATGTTAATGATCTTGCTTTGCTTAAATTTTAGCGGGAGAGCTGAGGCTCCATTCCGGGCGTATGTGACGACATACGCTCGTAAAAATTCTTATTGTAATTCATTATGTCTGCGCTATATTATTGATTTGTACAAATATATTTCTAAGTATCACTTTGATACTTTCAATCTGTTAAGTTGTAGTTCCTTGTTTGTCGGTGTCAGCTGTGACTAATAATCTAGTATTATTAAATAATGTTTAATTTGGTGATTCTCTGTTTGAATGATCCTGGCTCAATTTCATATCCTGGTCGATCCGGTATTCTCACAATGGTGGGAGTTGCACCCACTAAGCCAAGCGAGTAGCTCCTTATTATGAAAGAGTAGTATGCAACATTTGCTAATAACCGGGAAAAAGTCTTAAACAGAGGGGGACGACGACATGCAACAATGACATAATGAAATGTGCCTTTGGAAATGGAGGGTGATGAGAAAACCGTTTACGAAGTTTTTCCGTGTCTTCGTCTCTGGTAAGGCGGGACGGTCGCATATATTGCTCAGAAGTTGCAGTCGTAACGTCACAGTTACTTTCCACATCAGTACATATGTTCTGGAGGTACACCATTCCTAAAAGTCCTTCGGGTTAGAACCCTTTCATTAATCCCGCGACCCCGGGTCAGTCATCCAAAGCTTTTTATTCAATCAGCACATGTACCGACTATATACCTGACCAGAACTTCTTGGTGCGTCGGATGATGAAATACCCTCAGCTTGAGAATAGTTTGTATTCCAAAGGATTTATTTTCTCTTCCAATACCAACATATTTTGAAGGTACGTATGGGCGCACTTCGCATAAAAAAATGGCCAGCAGAATGAAAAAATGGTAGCAAGATGAAGATCCTAGTTTCCCATCCGCTCAGCTTGAATGAAATGTTTAACCACAGTAAACATTCGGATATATTGCACCCATAGCTTTGCTGTTGGACCGTTTACGTTGAAGATTATGGAATGCATCAGTGAACTTGGTTTGAAGAGCATCGTCAACGGCCAGGTGAAAATTGCGACGGACCGGAACTCGAACCCAGGATCTCCTGCTCTGTTCGCTGGAGTGCTGTCCACTGCACCACCCGCCCCGACTCCCAAGTCCGTACGCAACATCCACCTGACCTTTTCCGTTGAATCTGAGTCATATCACCATTCAGGAGATAAGTGCCAAAGATGGTTCCAACGCTGGTAGAATTTTAACCCGATTAGATACATGTATGCTACGTCAACTTCGATCTCGCACAATATAGGGTCAATAGAGATGAAATTGGTCATACTTTGTTAAAAATGAAGTCTACTTTAAAGAATATAGGACTATTTTTGTCAAAAAATTAGTTCTTCATTGCCAAAATTGGCGAAAACCTCTAAAATTAGCTTAATTTCGAAATTTTTCAAAAATTTGAACAGCTGTATCTCAATATGTATTGGCTCTACAAAACTAATTTGATCTCTTTTTGTTGCAAATTTAGTTTGCTTTATAAGAATACATCACCATTTTTACCGTAAAAATTGGTCCTTCGGGGTCATGATTGACGTAAACATGAAAAAAACCCGGAAAATTTGCTCTTTTTCAAGAATTTCACAATGATCCTGAAGTCTGTCGAGGTCGAAAACATGGAATTAACATTAGTCATCCATCACATGTAACATATGAAAAATTAAGAACTACCCTATTTGATGCAAGTTAATCCCCCCTTTTTACGACGATTTTACTGGACTATGTAAGGAAACTTGGTGATCAACCCTCAAAATCAATAACATTACCGAAACTTTTTCTGTAGACAGATGTGGAGATTCATGTACGTAATGATGCAAATACGAGTCAGCTAACGTGTTGTAAATCGAATATTTTTGTTAAATTGTTTTATCATTGATGTTTTAATTTCATAATACATATTTATATTGAAAACGTTAAATACCGACCTATTAAAGCAGGCAATTTATTATCATTTCAAATAAAGTATGCCTTAGTGGATATACATCTAAGGTACCTCTAATCACAAAATAAAATACTTAAGAACACAGAAAAATGCTCACTAAACTCACAACGGTACATATTGGTACCTTTATCAAGTGAACATTACCAGTGAACGTTCAATTCAAAGTAAGAATAATATGTCTGCTTTAAAAGATTGGTATTTATCATTTTATTGTATCATGATCTGTACATATTTTTAATGTTTATAGAAAGGTGCTGGAAATGCGAAACCGGACGAGTCGTGGCGTATCCTGCAAGGGTGGTAGCTTGCCCGCTGAGGACCAAATTGGAACCCGTGCCACAAGAGTGCTCGCCCTTATCTTGGGCGTGTACGTCACATCATGGGCTCCCTTCATGGCAGTCCTTGTCATTGATAAGGCGTGGAGTCCTGTATCTGACGTCATTTTTGAGACAGCATCCAGTTTGGTGAACTTGAACTATTTGATTAACCCCTTTATTTATGCGTACAACAATAGAACGATTCAAAAAGCGCTTCTACGCAGTCTAGTAAGTTTTAAGAGAAAAGCGATTGATCCCTGGAATGAACAAAGTAACAGTGTGACTGTAACGCGACCGTAAGTATCGAAGTCGAGACTGAATAAATAAAGAACTCGCGTAGTACAAACATTTTTTTATAAAAATAATAATAAAATACTTATGTCCTCAATCAAAAAAGTTACACTAAAACAATTATTTCTACGAAGAAAACACTACAAGGAAACAAACTAAATTGTTTTGTTGGGTTATTTTTTGTCCTAAAGAGATGATACTCTCCAGTAAGTACAAGTTCCAAGATCATTATTATGTCAGTACATTCCTACGTAATGTATAAATTTATGAAATAACTGGGTTATGTGATTTAATACATTGACGGTGGTCCTGAATTGAAGAATGATGTATTTAAATCGAGCTAAATTTAGGATTGAGTGAGAAAGAAGTGTTATTATTAATAAAGAAATAAATTACTTTGAAGGCCGATGTTGCGTACAAATAGAAGAAAAGAACTATAATGAATAAAAGAAATTAAGAAAAGTATGCATGAACAAATATTGAAGTTTTATTTGTGTTACGAGTACTAAAGCAAAAGTTTTAAAAATAGGTAAAGAGTAAATATTGAAACTCCGGTTAATTTCTTTTGTTAGAACCAATACATTTACTAATAAATAAATCAATAATTTCCACAGCAATATTCAATGTAAGTATTATTGTGACGAATATTTAAAAAAAAACCTGCTTTACTCTATTTTAAATCAAAACTATGTGTATTACCAACCTATTCATTAATTTCTCCTGAATAGCGAGATGATTTCTAGAATGAAATAAAAACACCTATTACCTTGAGAATGCTCCACAGTGTTGCCATATTTATTGTACTGAACGCCGTTCCAAAACATACGGAGTAAGATAATAAGTAAGTTTCTGAGGAAGTTATCCTTTTGCTTGAATGATAGTCTTAATATTTTCTATTTTTTACTTCTCCCAATCCTAATCCTTTTTGTACTTTTTCTATACCTAGGTTCAGTCTAAAGTATGATCTAACTAGCAAAACTACCCGGTCTTGTCCGAGATTTCAAAAGGAACTTAAACCAAACATTACTGGATATTCTAGTATTAAAACATCTGTTAATAGGTATGGATTGGCAGGTACGCGGGGTTCATATATAAGATTCTAAATTCATGTTAGTTCCATATTTCTATTTTTGGAATATTAAATCTTCACTTTACTTCAAAAATAAATTACCACGAAGAAAATCCAAAAAAATACACACAGCTTACAGTATTTTATGCTTTTATGTATGTATATACGAATTATTTTAAAATCCAGCCAGAAGGAAAACGCCAAAGCATAATAATGAAAGAGCCAAATGAAGACCTCTGAATTCTTTGGTTTTTGTTCCAATTTTAGGTTACGTATTTGAAAACAATGTTCTCCAAAACCTCTACATGATTTAGATTTTACAATTCGGTCACGTAGATTTCATTGGATTGTCCACCTCACGTAACGCAATTGAATTCTGGAGGATACATTAGGATGCTTCATGATGAACAGATGCGTAAGTGAAAATACACAACTACTGATAAGAAACATACATTAGTAGTTTTTCTCCTCTAGTTATTCATCAATGTGACCATACTTTGCATTTTAGTGACAATAACCTTTAAGAAGTGTCCTTTGAAATTAAAAGTAATTTTATTGATTACTTATTTTGATTCTCATGCCACAGACATTCGAAATAATTCAATTTTATCGGTAGAGAGGAATGAACAAATTCCATTAAGTAATATCTTAAATTTTCTTTATGTTGAAATAGTCACTTGGAATGAAGACACAAAAGTGACACAGGTATGATCACTTTACTATCTTCTCTTTTCTTTTGCGTGACATAACTAAATTAATTTCGAAGTATTTTACGAGAAGTAATCAACTGCTTTCGTTCCTTTCCGTCACTGATCTACATGGTTTGTTGGAAGCATTCTACCCGATAATTATTTGTTATTTATTATTTCAATGTACTGATAATATACTTGCGGAAACTTCAGTCAAAATCATGTCGGTAGGAGAGAAGTAACACAAAGAAAAACACATGACCACTAGCGTTTCTAACGGCTGACACAGAGACTTCCGCAATCATCTCAAGGAGAATAAGCCAGTTAAAAATCCGGTTCTCATCTGACGACCTGACCAGAGACCTCGTAACAGTAGTAAACACTGGTTCACAAGACGAGGCTGAACAGGCTCCACAAGGAGAGATGACCTGCGTTTACGATATTGGTGAGTTTGTACATTATCTTCTAAAATACTTCTGCTGAGTATAGTGTCTTCAAGAAATCGGAATATTCCTCATTCCAATTTTGTACTTAAGAGGTTCAATGGAACCATTGTATGAGAAGTGACTTTATGAGGAAATTTGATGTTTCGCAAGTGGTTTGTTTTTATTGTCTTTATCAATCGGATGAGGTGTAATTCATGTAGTGAATACGAAATGTTTTAGTGAACAAAAAAAAAACATTAGTAACAAATATAAAACACGATATTATAATAAATATTTGATAAATGTTGATATCGAGTAATAATCCAGTGACTTTATTTATTCGATAGCTCAAGAATATCTTATTACATATCTATACTCTTCTTAACAAAGTTGTGAAACACCGATATAAATTCACTAAAGACACAATAAGTACTAATCAAAATAAGTAAAAGAAATAAATTGACCTTAATGACATTTGGTTAAGCAAGCGAATCATCTCATATCGTTCGTCTTAAGGGGTACATTTTTCAGTGATGAAAGGGGTTTTCAGATTGGCTCATCGTATGATGTATGTCGTATTCGAACTTGAGATTTGTACGAGAAACTGTAAAATGAACACAATTTTCTTGCAAAAACCTAAACTGTGTCATGAAGACAACACGATCCGCTAACCCGCTTTCATCTACCGACTTCAACATCTCATCACTTTCTATAAGAAATCTCTTCTCCAGTATTGCAAATATTTGCATGAAGTACCGTGTGTATTGCTCTTGGATGCTTTCTCAATTCTCCAATGATGAAAACATGTGTATTAGGCTTAATAATTTTACTACTATTCGTGTAACGAGGAAAGTATTGGCATCCACTAACATTTCGAATTGTTTTTTTATTTTTTTAAATATCTTCCGTGAATTGAGTCCTGCGTCCTGTTTCTGTAACCAATTCTTTAGCTTTCACAAAGTGTCTGCCAAACTCGTCGTGTACGTATGTCATGAAACGTAGGTACATATGAATTAATAGATCAAAACTGAGCTTACGAATAGTTTTTGGTAGTGCATCGAAAAGATTCATTTTACTGTAGACTCGTGACCTGGTGTACTATCGACCGACATCAACAAATGTGTTTTGAACAAGATCTATTCGTCAAAACATTGCATATTGCTCTCCCTGCACGTTTTAAAAAACTGCACCGATTCGGAATACTTGTATTTTACCGGTCTTATATACAAAATCAGTAATTAATTGATATTAACTAATACATGAATATGATTATATTAACGCTGGATCGTTACATCATATTTATGTTTACTATAAATTCAAAAAGTAATTGATAATTTCGTTTTTTTTTTTTTTTTGTGAAGTTATCATTTCTTTTAAGCATTTCTTCCCATCAACTCGGCGGCGATTTTGTCGTGACTCCTTTGATACAAGTTGTATTCGAAATAAATTGAAAAACGTATACTCAAAAGGATACTTCAGCCATATTTCTGTCTATTATTCTCATCTTAAAGTTAAGAGAAGCTCTCTCCAGAGTACCAGAACAACACGACAATGGTAATAAATAAGATTAAATTATTAAATGTTACGTTTGCTTGAATATTTAGATAGTGGTTATCAACTTTATGGGAGAAGATGAATGATTGGAAAGTAACAACGTACGTCCTAGGACTCCAGTCACCTATTTCACCATCTCTTAGTACAAGTAAATTTTGAGGGTTAATACAATAAACATTTTTAGTATCGCCTGCCCATTCAACATCATCACAACATTAAAGTCCGGCATTTCGAGTAACTAGGTTGATAATACGTAGTATGGAATATACCTAGGTACACGAAAGAATTTGTTGCCTCATACGCCGCCATAATAAAATGCCGTCTTCGATGATGGCTAATCTTAAATTTGGATTGAGGACTTGAGAGATAAATTTAGTTTATTATAATATCCTCGTGTTTGGTTTGTACGCTGAATTTAGTTTTTTATTACGAAAATTCTGAGAACGCAGAACATAATGAGAGGAAAATCTGTTTATAATATACGTTTTTGAAGAACTCCCGAAACTTCATATCATAATACTACATACGAGAGCGTTTGCATGTGCGTTGGATTGCGGAAAGATCAATGCAAGGACAAACTGTTCTGTGGGAGCAGCGCGCTCGCGGTTGCGTGGTGCTAGAAGAGAAGGCAAGAAGGTTAAAGAAAAATTTATGAATTTACAAAGGAGTGGGGGTCATTTCGAAAGATGGTGGAAAGGTAAGGAGTGGTGAGGAGAAGAAAATCGAATCAAAACAGAATTTTTTATTACAACAGAAGTGTATCATTATGATTTCTAATATGACAATATATTACATGATTATTTCTTCATCACAAGATGAGGAACGTTTTGTAGATCACAAGTATCAAAATACATTTCCAGTCATTTTTTTCTCGCCAGTCAGTAAACGGAGGTTAAACTTTTTTTCCTTCAAAAAGATTCTTAAACTAGTTTATTTCGTCAAGCTAAGTCAATACTAAAATAGTTTTATTACTGAGTAATGTTCATGTCGATAAGTAAACCAAGCAATGAAAAATCTAGAGAATATTTTTAAGTAATAGCTGTGAACTGGTAGAACAATAAAAAATAATAAATGAATAAATTTCAGTTGATTATTAGTTCACAGCGATAATTATCGGTGACCGGTCGCTGATATTCGGTAAAACGCACCCTATGTCACGGCCCGATCAAAATAGAAAATAGTTTCTAAAACGTTTTCGAATATTGTGTTTCTAAAAATGCTATCGTTTTCAATGTACAATTTATTATTACTGCTCTGTTATCCTTTAGTATTCAGGTCAAGAACGCTCTCAATTAATTACGCAATGTTTATACACTTTAATCCGTCAAGACTATTGTGACCAATTCAGTTAATTCTTTATGGTTTTTTAAATAGTCTTCAAGTTTTAATGTGTTTAACATCTTGGGTTGAAATTTATTTTGAACTCATTATCTTCCATATTAATTCAAATATGGTTTGTGCAGGTTTACGGATGATGTGTCCATTTTGTCGTGTTTTCGAACTCTTCCGATGTTACCAAATGGTTCAATTTGAGTTGGGGTAAGTGACACGTGATACCTGCCGAACCAAGTTTTCTCATGCTGCAGAAGAAAAAAAGGGTAAATATTATTTTAATAAAATTTCATTCTAAAGTCCAGAATACACTCAACTCAGTGTTGTGTTTTTATTTATAAACTCAATATCATGACATACATATGCTAAGTTTGGTCGAAGATCTAATTTTTCCTTCCATGCATCTATAAAAACATTCTACAAAAATAACTGATCATATGATAATGCTTTTAGTGATGAATACCTACTTCGATTTCTCGTCATTTAATTCTTACCAATCAACAAAATATTTGTAGGACACTGTAAGCAAATTTATTGGTATCTCTAACAAAGAACACTCGTATTCTGTATAAACTGAAAATCTAGAAGAACTTCAGAAGTGCAGACTTTCTTATGAAGTCACATGAACTTACATTCCCTTCCACAACGCTTCGGGACACACAATAATTCTTCAAAACGTAAAGGGAAGTGACATGAACAGTATAAGTGTAGCAATGAATCCAGACAATTTCGAATCCAGACAAATCATCATTACGGTATTTCTTTTATGAGTTTACGAAGTAGGTCGGTAAAATAGAAATCTGAAACAAGAAAATTGGAAAACGTCCTCATGTACATTTATTTTATAACTTCGATATAGGAAAATAGAAAGAATATAGTCGAGATAATTGTTGTACAGTACAATAACTGTTTTTTCTGTAACAGAGACTTCGGTACTCAAGGAAGAAATGATTCAGGGTCATTCTTTATATGCAGAGAAAACTTATTTGAGGAAATTCTGACTACCTTCAAGAATAATTTCAAGAACAACGTAATGCATATGTTCGTATTCTTCATAGTCAGAAACACTAATAGATGTATAATTTGTAATGATGTTTTCATACACGCTTGTGTGTAGACGCTAGAACATCGTACCTTTCACTCTCCAATGGATTACCTACACCTTACGGGGAAGGATTTTTTGCCTACCCCCCTCCACAAAAGATTTTGGTGGCCGCCATACCCAAACGTGTTTGCATGCCTTTTTGCTCATATCGCGCGCTCCGGTGTATTTAAATGAGTTGAAATTTGAGTTTTATTTATTATTGAGCTCAACTTTATGTATCTTACAATTACAAATATTTAAGGTAATATTTATGTTTAAATTTACCAGTTTAAATAATTCTTACTGATCCAATTCTCACTGACCCCTCCAGGTAGAAGTCCGGGGCGGGCCGACCCATCCACCTAGGTACGCTATTGTCACTCTCATCAAGCACTTACCAAAGATTTGCGCTCAAGTTCTAATTCACTTTCGCTTAATTTCACGTCTTGCCTCGAAATTTGTGGTGTCATTTTACGTCACCGTAATGGTCATCAAAATTCTCCCCAACTTCAAACACTGATTCATTCCATTGTTCTGTTTCCTTACAGAGAATCACCATGGTGTGTTTTGATTCTAACATCACTAGCACCAACATAGAGCTCGATGTTACTCGCTTGACATTCGACATCGTTATGCACTTCCTGGTAATCGCCACCAATATCACCATCTTGACCGTGGCGATTCGTCGATGGACTCTAGAAGGCCTACCCATCGGCTACGTCATGTCCAGTCTTCTTGTCGTCAATTTATCCGCTGCTGATCTGTTGGTGGGCCTCTCAAGTATCTTCTACTACATGCCGCGTTACTACTGCGGACTGGCGACGTTTCTCGCAACTTCCAAGAATTTATGTCTACTGCGCTTCACGACGAAAATTCTGGGGCACTTATCTTCAAGTTACACTCTCGTAGCCATTGCAATAGATAGGTACTTGGCTGTGATGTCTCCGCTTAAATACCAAACTATTACCACGCCTTTGTAAGTACACGAACAAAAACATTATCTTTCATAATGATTCACGATGTTTTCTCCATTATTAAGTGAGCTGCATCATGGGCGTTACATTGTTATTCTTTGCATAAAAATATTTTTTTGATCAATAAATTCGGATGAATATTACATATTGTGGGGAGAATTTATAACGAATATGTTATATATTTTGAATATTGTCTTGAATTTTAAAGTTTTGTGGAAATCAACAGCGTCTTGGATATGAGATTAATACAGAGGAATTCACTTATGTTTCCTTTTTTTCGGTTTCTCTACTGTTTGGATATTTCTATTATTTATTTATTATCCCATCCTGGCCCGGGTTTTTCTCCGTTTTTCCTTCGGGTAGAGGCGGATTTCTTATACAGGTTCTCTAGGCTTTGTCTAGGGGCGTGTTTATTGTAACAATAAATCGTGAATTTAGTGTTTTTTCAACTCTTATGATTTTTAAACACTATACTCAGAATAATCTATAGTTCGATAATAACTTGTACATGTAATTGTTTGCTTAAAATTACAAACATATTGACATTATATTAGTATTATAACTCGCAGCTAACTTTTTATCTTATCTAGGAACTTTTGCTGAAATTTTTGAATCAGCCTCTGCCTTAGGGCCCGTGATCGGAATTGATGGGATGGTCCTTTGCTTGCTTCCGGAGAGTAAATTAGTTTTTTTTCCTCCACGTGGTCATACACAGTTTGTACTGTTTTTTTGACAATAAATTAATAAATTTATTTATTAGTATTCAAAAATTGCTACACCGTTTTCTTCAATCTTTTAAGACGGAATTAATTTTTCACTGAGTCCCCTCAGTGTTCAATCACTTCAACTACATTACTCGCAATAAATTCGTCGATCTTCCACGGCAATTTCCGATTGGATTACTTGCATTTCAATTGGTTTCTTTTATCGGTTTCGTTGCGGTGACTTCAACTGGATATGCCGGGCATGCTTCGATTTTGTCCAATGATTTACCATGATTAAATTCATTTTTCAAACAATAATTCAATTTTAACGATAGTACAGATCTTCTTTGATCATATTTGCACAATAACATTACGATGTCATTATTCTTAATTGTCCAATTCTTAATTATGTGTAATAATGTGACTCTCACCTTCTTATTATGCTTTCAATTCTTCATTGTTTTCGTTTCACTTTTTACTTGTAGGGCCATCCTGACACGAGTCTTCTTCAGTTATTCTTTGGGTATCTTGATCCGAATTGATGGGACGGTCTGTGTCTTGCTTCCGGGGAGTTTATTTTCCTCCACGTGACGTGTGTAGGTCTTACTTACGAGTTTTCCCTGTGTGCTTAAAGATGATTCCATTCTAATTGAAATACATTTGTTTACAGACGCTCCATGTGTGCAATCCTTTCTGTATGGATTTTGGCACTTCTGTGTTCAAACCTCTTGTTTATTTGGAACACATGGAATGGCACTTCCTGTACCGAAACATCCGTAATACCTATAACGTTCCATTTTGCCATAGGTTTATCCAGCGAGGTGGCTATAATTGTAGCATTCTCCGTGGCGCACTTGGCTATTCACAGGTATTGTCAAATGTTATGTTAATGATCCGCTCAAATCAATATGCTTTGTTTTAAGGTTGCATAATCCAAAAAATTAAAATAATAAGATTTAATAAAAAAATAAGCACACATTCTTCAACTAATAGAATTTTATGTTCATGGGGAAAATATGTATCTAAAGCCCAAAAGAAGTAAAGATAAATCTGACGAAACGATGGTAATGTAAAATAGTTTGGAATATTTATGGCCTAATCTAATTAGAAACCCAATCTACTGCTTAGTTTAATCATGTTACGTCGAATGAAAATGGTAGACGGGACCGGGATTCGAACCCGGGACCTTGAGCTTTACGCGCTCATGCGCTTACCGACTGCGCCATCCCGTTCGCTTCTCGGGTCCGTCTATCATTCTCATTCAACTTGTGAAACCCAAAGACCTCTGAGGTGGTCTCGTAGAGACTAGATTCCTCATCTGAGGCG